>JADBJO010003009.1:117848-125348 GCA_016801955.1 Conus betulinus | reverse complement strand
ACAGATCCATACTGTTGGCTATGTATACTCCTAAAGAAAACGCCAAAGACAGATCCATACAGTTGCCTTTGTATACCCCTAAAGGAAACGCCAAAGACAGATCCATACAGTTGCCTATGTATACCCCAAAAGAAAGCACCAAAACAGATCCATACTGTTGCTATGTGTATCCACAAAAGAAAACACCAAAGACAGATCCATATTATTCCGTATGTACAAGCGTAAAGAAAACACTAAAAACAAATCCATAATGTTGCCTATGTATACCCCTAAAAAAAACACCGACATATCCATACTGTTCCGTGAGTATATCCCTAATGAAAGCACCGAAGGCAGATCCATACTTTGCCAATGTATACTCCTAAAGAAAGCATAAAAAAACATATCCATACTGTTCCGAATGCATACCCCTGAAGAAAACACCCAAAACAGAGATGCATACTTTTGCCTACGTATACCCCTTAAGAAAACACCAAAGGCAAATCCACACTGTGCGTATGCATACACCCCTAAAGAAAAGACCGAAGTACATCCACACGTTTGCCTTCTGTGGCCAGCAGGAGAAAGGGGCTGACCTTATGTCCGTGGAGAACCCCATGACAGACCGACAGATCCTGGACGGGGAGCAAGAACGAGTGTCGGAGACCACCCTCACTGTCAACGGCGATCACCGGTACGCCTCCGCCGGCAGCGCCGCCGACGAGCACAACGACATCCCGGCGGCCGACGAAGACAACGGGTGGGTGGTTCCTCTGGAGCAGGCCCCAACAACCCAGGGATTGGCTGAAAAGACGGAAGATACTCAGTTCTGATGTCCGAAATTGACTGTACGCTTGTGTAGCTTGAGACAGAAGAATGAAACAGTGCCTGGTTTTGATGGTTCCTGTCGTTGGAAGTAAAACGTGGAGGGGTGTATAAAAAACAATAAGAAGTGGAAGAAGACTAGTAAGTATGGAATTAGTAGGGGGGGGGGGGGGGGGGGGGGAAATTAAAAAAAAACACACACACACGCACAAAACAGAGATAAAGAGAGCGAGAAGGAGGGGGTTGGGGCGGGGGGGGGGGGAGGATATGCATTTTTATTTGAGTCCACTGAGCAGGTTAAAAACGGAAGGGTCCGTATAAGATTAAACAGTAACACGTGTATGACTTTGCAATTGTCTGTCGGTTTTACCTCCTTACTGAAGTAGAAAAAAATAGTTATTTTTGGATGCAGATTTTTAAAAGGTCTATTGACATAGCGTCTGTCTTAAACTGTTAAATACGAGACTGTAAAAGCAGAGAACAGAGGATAACGTTTACGATTATCTGACAGTTTTCTTTCGCAAACCAATAGAAAAAAAAAAAGGATAAAGGAATTTTGAAAAAGAGGAAATGGCATTGTCTTCGTTTGAATCTGTTTATTGCGAAGTGGGAAGGAAAGGTTTGAAATGCATTATAAAAAGCACGCGCGGTCATGACTATCCAACGACTCAAGTCTTTTTGTGAGTGTTTGGGGCGAGTTGTTTTTTAATGCTGAAAAAAGAAAGAAAAAAATACTGAAGATTACGTTTTAGGCATGAGAGATTCGGTTAGAGAGGAGTGTTCATATCCGAAATTACACAAAAAAGCAAAGGGAGAATTTATGTCATATTCATTTGAAGCTGATTAGTGCGGATCCGTGTTGAGAAAAAGGAAAACTAATAACTTGTGTAGTTTGTTGCATTCTGCAAGAGTGTCAGGTGGTCAGATCAACCGTGAAAAGGGTTTAACCATTGTTTGTTAACAAAAAAAAAAAAAGAGTTGACTGGTTTGTTTTCATGTGCATGTAGACAGTCTTATACTTGATAGATAGCCTTTGTTGGTCAGAAGGATGGGACATGAAAAACCTTCATGCACGCAATTTGAAGTGGTCAGACCAGAGACAAAGTTGAGTTTGTGAGTGTATATGAAGGTGGAAGTACGCGCTCGACTCGACTCTGTGTGTGTGTGTGTGTGTGTGTGTGTGTGTGTGTGTGTGTGTGTGTGTTACGCGAGGAGACAGCTGGTCGCGCGTGCGTTCTTGGGCGCTCATGCACAGTTTTATAAGTACGTATATACACATATTCATAAGGATATTTGCATTCATTATCAATACCGTCGTGTGGTCGCTGTATCCCTACAAATATTTTTATCTAGAATGATAGTGTAGAATCATGGATTGTAAAATGACGTTGCTGTAAGTTACACGTTCTCCCAGACCTGTGTTCTTGTTTTTTTCCGCATGTTTTTCACAGACTTCAGGATGTGAGTAACGCTGCCAAAACAGAATGATATACTTGGTGCTGCTGTTTATTTTGTACTGGAAAGAAAAGCAGAAAAGGTCTGATATCAGGAGTATCCATTTTGTATGCTTGTTTTCTGCACTCTTCATATCTTGTTCCGTTTTGTGTTGATAGGGTTTTTTTTTTTTTTTTTTTTTTTTTTTTTGTCTGAATCTTCAGGACTCTGAAGTATTGTTGACTCCCTCAGATCCCGTTGTATGGTACTTTAATGTCTTGCAGAATTTTGTGAAATCTAATCCACTTGGTTGTATGGCTGCTTTATACTGCTTCCTCTCTTGTCATTTTCAGTTTCTTTTCATTCTTTTTTCTCCCCTTATTCGTTCGTAAATTTCTAAAAATGCCAATTTTCAACCGCTGACTCATAAGGTGTAGCACATTTGTTTTATTTATTTTGTTGTTCACACTGATAATGCACATCATTTCAGAATACATAATGTGGGTAACCAAAGTTTAGGATGTGTATTACTATTTGAAATTGTGGAACATGGCTTTTTGTTTCTCTTTTTACTCCCAAATGACTTGTGAATCTATCACATGAGACGTGTACATTTCTTACACGTATCTTGTCTAGTATGGTGGTATCATTACCAGCAGTGATAATAACAGACACGCTTCAATTCACGTTACAAGAATTTGAGACAGTATACATAGTTGGGAGTGATTTTAGACGGTTTTCACTCAAAACCGCGTAATTATTTTCAAGCACAAAATAGTAATATCTACCGTGTATTTAAATCTAGGGTTTTATTTAAAAAGCGGAATAATTCTTAAATACAAAAACATAGCAAATATGCCCTTTTTCTGTTAACTTCTACATTATGTTTTCTTTTTATTTGCCATATTATTGAAATTATTAAGTTGATGTGGTTGATCTCAAACTCGAGTTCAAACTGATTTGATGCACGATTATTATGATTTTTAAATCGTTTTTTTTTTTATATGTACGTGTAAAGATCTGTCACTCATGAAGCTTTTTGGAGTCACATTATCAACTCATTTTTGTTTATATATAAGCATAAAGGTCACTTTCGGAGCAATTTGGAGTCACGTGTGTTTTCCATTTCTATTGTCTTGTACACTGCAGTTCAGCAAAGATTCTAAATGAGGAATGGTGCTTCTCTTTTCATATAAACTGCACAAAATGTTTTCATGGTGTTTAAAGAACGAGCAATACAAGAGTCATGTGTGTGTGTGTGTGTGTGTGTGTGTGTGTGTGTGTGTGCGCGCGCGCGCTCACGCGCACATTCGTGTTAGTGTGTGTGCATGAGTGCTCGCATGTGAGTGTGTCTGTTTGTGTGTGTGTGCATGTGTAAGTGTGTGTGTTTGATGTGTGTGTGTGTGTGTGTGTGTGTGTGTGTGTGTGTGTGTGCGCGCGCGCACGCGTGTGTGTGTGTGCGCGTGTGTGTGTGTGTGTGTGTGTGTGTGTGTGTGTGTAATAATGATAACTTAAGTTGGTATTTGTATATATGAGTGTGATGGGGAGAGGGGCTCATATACTATATGCGTGGGCGTGGGTTTGGCTACGAATTTGTCGTGTTCTCAGTATTATTGTTATCTCCAACGCTTTCGTTGCTTCCCCTTGTATTATCGGATTGTCTACTTGAGGTGACAATTCAAGCGTCAGGATTGAAAAAAAAAAAAAAGAGCATTGAACAGAAACAATGTGTGTGCATAATATTTGTACAAAAGAAGAATCTACCTCTTTTTCTTGGTCTTTGCATTTTCGCCGTTTTCCTTCCCCAACCCCCCCCCCCCCCCCACCCCCATCCCCACCCTTTTTTGTGTCTTCCATTCCTTTACCTTTTTTTTCCTTCATGTGTGAGAAATTTTCCTTTCTCCTTTGCAAAATTTATTTCAGTGCAAGTATTTTATTTAGACTGTATTATTATCTATTGAAACATAGGTATTCATTCGCTATTTCCGTATTCGTTCTTTTGTGTGTGTGTGTGTGGGGGGGGGGGGGGGGGGGGGGCATGTTTTTTATTGTGTTTGAACTTTTTTTCTTGCTTTTATTTTCGCGCTCCCCCCCCCCCCTCTCTCTCTCTTTCTCTCTCTCGCTTATCTTTTATCTTCACATCCTCTCCCCCCTCCTCCCCCACTTCCATTTTTCTCACTCAATCTTTTTACTCTCTCTTAAAATTTCTTTGAAAATTCATATGTGAGACATTACAATCATTTCTCCTCAAGAAATGTTGCTTTTCTATAGGCTTACCGTTGTTATTTCATTTGCTAATTTATTATTTGCATTCAACCATTCATTTTATTCGCATCCAATTATTCATTTAGTCGACTTTTTTTTTACCCGTTCATAATCATCTGTGTGCCTTGCTGTGTTCTTACAAGAAAAGAACATTCATACATAATAAAGGATCCAAGTATCAACAATATTGGTTTATTTTCTTGTTTGTTGTGAACCACGAGTTGACGTATCCTTTTATTTTTCTTTCGGTCTTTCATTCTTTCTTTCGTTTCTTCTCGGGGTTTTTTTTTCGTTTGTTTGTTTGTTTGGCTTTTTTTTTTTTTTTTTATGCGAGAGACTATAATCCTGACCATCACAGGGTATTATGGATTACGGGGTATGAGCGAAAAAACTGGGGATGGTGTGAGGGTGGAGTCTCGTCATTGATCGTCATCTCTCTCTCTCTCTCTCTCTCTCTCTCTCTCTCTCTCTCTCTCTCTCTTGCCACAACGCAGTGCCAACCCTTCCCTCCACACTCTTCCCCACCTGCATTCCACCCCTGCCTCCTTTCCTCCACCCCCTTTCCGCCACTCCTACTACTGCCCATCATTCTTTTCTCTGTAAGTGTACTAACAACACCCGTTATTACTTTGACCGATATCTATTTCAATTATGCCACATGTGCCTGGCGGTAGCCTACCCAGACTTCTACAAACCAGGACTGGCGTTCTTAGAGTCTATTTTCGGCACTAGATTATGACGAAAGTATAACAGAATGTATCATTATGTGAAGAAAAAATAGACGGTGGGGTGAGAGAGAACGGAGAAGGAAGGAAGGAGGGGGGGGGGGGGGGGGGGGGTATTGCGACCTCACACCAGCTTGCTCATTAATTAGTTGAGCTCTCTCTGTATCGTTGACAATACATATTAGTAGCTTCCAGTAATGACCGCATATCTGCAAAAGTCATCTACAGGCAGGGACCGTAACAAAGACACCTGTATGCCATGGCTGGATCATGATTACAGACATTATTCGCATTGCTCCTACGATCATCAGAAGAGAGCGAGCAGACTTGGAGGGCAGTAGACGTGAATTGATCATACATCAGACACAGGACGGCAATGCAGATACAGACAGCGTTCGCAGGTGCGCATTACTCTTGGCTGTTAACGAAAGACGAGTTGCCCAGATTGCGGAACTGTAGTGTCTCGTGACAGAGACGTGTGTCACGGGTTCTTACTCAACTGGATGTAACAAACGTGACGAAACGTTCTGGCTGAATGCCCCACGTATCAGTTCCGGTAACTCTGAACACCACAGACGTGACTCGGCAGGAATGCAGTGTCCTCTGATGGGTTATCCCATGGCGACCTGATAATTGATAGTCCCCTGTGGATCGCTGGTGCTGGTAGTGTGCAGTGTGTCCTCCGGTGGGTTGCCAACGGACGATCTGTTAGTGATAGATCCTTGTGGCTGTCTGGTGCTAGGACTAGGACAGAACATACCTGGTTGTGGGTGGAGGAGCTGAATTAAGCTGCCCAGAGGACACAGAAGATCACATATGCACGCATGCACGCACGCACGCACGCACGCACGCACGCACGCACGCACACACACACACACACACACACACACACACACACACACACACACACACACAAAGACACACACACACACACACACACACACACACACACACACACACACACACACACACACACACACAAAGGCGCTCGAGCGCGAAAACGGAAACAAATACAAAAAACGTCGTCTTGTAAAGCGAAACCAGTTAATGCACAATCTCTTGCGACCGCCCAAACAATATTCTCTCTCTCTCTCTCTCTCTCTCTCTCTCTCTCTCTCTCTCTCTCTCTCTCTCTCTCTCTCTCCCCTTACATTTTTCCATTTTCCCCCCATCTGTTCGTTCTCCCTTCTGTCTTTCTTTTGATAACTTCTTGACCAGTCTTTTTTTCTTTTAACAGTGACCTACCCCCAGCATGCTTGTGATTCAATCTGTTTTATTTCATTCAAGTTGGTCTCAGAGTTGGGTGACTGCCGGCGGAATTTGAAATAAGAGCAAAGGCAGAATCACCGTGCCATCAGAAACGAAAGAATTAAACAAATGGCAAAACAAAAACACAACGCGTTTCGACCTATTTGGTCTTCTACAGGTGAGACAAATTACCTTTAACAGAACGGGAAAAAATAATGAACAGACGGGTCACTTGCCTCTACGAACTGGGAGCAAAAAGACTACACTGCAGGCTGGAGAACACCCGACTGAAAAAAAAATTATCTGAGAAAACAACCGGGCGTTCAAGGGCCGCCTAGGGCCGGGTTGGGTCCAGGGGCAACACCCTAGTGGAGGATAAAGAAGGCTTAGCACCCCCCCCCCCCCTCCCCCTCCCTTCCCTCGCCCCTTCCCAGCCGAAATGAAATATAAGTAGTTTGAAGACCATTTTCGAGGGGGTTTTTTGTTTTTTTTTTGTTTTTTGTTTTTTGGTGAGTTAGGCAAATTATTTTGTAACCCAAAAGAAAATACACACACACACACACACACACACACACACACACACACACACACACACACACACACACACACACAGGGGTTTTGTCACTGCAGTCATGTATATAACCTGGTGATAAGAGAATAATATTCTTTATTGTGCACACAATTACTGACACTTGAGAATCTCATTTCTTGTTGCATAATCAAGCCCATCAAAAGGATACTATGGCACATCACTTGTCTGGATTGTCACACCAAGAAAATAAAATCCATGGATGTACGTTTATTAAAAACGGTAACAACAACAAAACAACAACAACAAACCTAGACTTTCAACAACAAAAAATCAGAAAACAGAATACACATCAAAATCAACTGCCTCACAATCCATATCTAAATCTCCACATGCTCTTCAGTCTGTGGAAAACAGTTCTGACTTCGATCTGTTCTCCTTTCAGTTCAAACACAAAGATCTGCCTCGCGTCTATTGATATAAATTCAGCATTTG
>JADBJO010003009.1:60348-110348 GCA_016801955.1 Conus betulinus | reverse complement strand
AAAAGACGGACAATCGAAAAGGACTTTTACTGAGAGAGAGAGAGAGAGAGAGAGAGAGAGAGAGAGAGAGAGAGAGAGAGAGAGAGAGAGAGAGAGAGAGAGAGAGAGAGAGATGATGATGATGATGATGATGATGATGGTACTGGTGGTGGTGGAGGGTGGTGGCGGTGGTGGTGATAGTGGTGGTGACAAAATAGTAAATAATTATTATTACTGCCAATCCCCAATTTTTCTCCCTTTTTCTTATCATTTTACTTCTTTTTGTACTCCCAGTTCTTATAGAAATGCTGTGTGTGTGTATGTGTGTGTGTGTGTGTGTATGTGTGTGTGTGCCCGTCCGTGGTCAAAATGTGTTCCACTCGCTCCAGACAAAACTACTGGGCCGATCTTTCTGAAAATTTGACCACTTTGGTTTCACAAGGGGAGTGTTGCGCATGTTAATGTCTGTACTGTTTTCATTTATTTATTTTTTTTTTTATTTTTTTTTTTTGTCGCTGAGGAAGGCATATTGCCGAAAATTTCTTGTCCAGTTTTGTGTCGTTCATTAAAACTGCGTTACTTCACACTGTTTTGTGTGCTCTTCTGTTTTTTTCCGGTAACGCTGCAGTTTGTTTCATTTCCTGAAAATTTGTAGGTATGTTTATTATAGGTCATGGATGATGCCCGATGTTTTAGTTTACCGTTATAGCCGTTACTAATGGCTGTAACGGCCTGTAACGGTTTTTCTTCTTTATGGAATATCTCAGAAAGCACTTCGCCAATCCTTGTGAAAATTAGCAGGCATGTTCATTATGGGTCACGGATGATGCCCGATGTTTTAGTTTACCCCGTTATAGCCGTTACCAACGCTGTAACGGCCTAGTTTTTTCTTCTTTATAGAATATCTTAGAAAGTACTTGGCCGATCTTTCTGAAAATTTGTAGGTAAGTTCATTATGGGTCACGAATAATGGCCAATATTTTAGTTTACCGTTATAGCCGTTACTAATGGCTGTAACGGCCTGTAACGGTTTTTCTTCTTCATAGAATATCTCAGAAAGTACTCGGCCGATCTATGTGAAAATTAGCAGGTATGTTCATTATGGGTCACGGATGATGCTCGATGTTTTAGTTTACCCCCGTTATAGCCGTTACTAACGGCTGTAACGGTCTGTCACGGTTTTTCTTCTTTATAGAATATCTAGAAAGTACGTGGCCGATCTTTCTGAAAAATTGTAAGTTTGTTCATTATAGATCACAGACGATGGCCGATGTTTACCAGAATAGCCATTACTAACGGTTACACCAGCCCAAGACGGTTTTTTCTCTTTATGGAATATCTCACGCGTATTCAGGATAAACTGGGAGTACGTTTATATGCTTTGCATTTTTTTTTTTTTTTTTTTTTTGATGGGCTTTAGAAATCTGCCAGTTGGTAACAGAGAGAGAGAGAGAGAGAGAGAGAGAGAGAGAGAGAGAGAGAGAGAGAGAGAGAGAGAGAGAGAGAGCAATGACGAGGATTATGATGATTATGGCGCTGACGAAAATACAGATCATGAGATCTACTCTAGTTGTATTGCAATGACAACAACAATGATGGTGTGTGTGTGTGTGTGTGTGTGTGTGTGTGTGTGTGTGTGTGTGTGTGTGTGTGTGTGTGCTAACACAAATCACTCATAGATCACTCAAACACTAATTATAAGGCGAACAGAAAGAAAGAAAGCTATGAACATAGAAGGAATACAGTAAGAAAAAAAAAAAGACAGTGAAAGAAAAGAAAACCAAAGAACAAAACAAAGGCCGAAAAGAAACCGAAAAAAAAAAAAAAAAAAAAAAGAAAAGAAGAAAGACAAAAAGATAGAAAGATCGAGAAAAAGAAAGAAAGAAAGAAAGAGTTTAATCATTAAACAAACTTCACCGACAAGAGAAAGTAATAAAAAAAGAGGCATGCAGAATAAAAATACAGAGAGAAACAAGGAAACCGTACCAACCAGTGGAATCCAAACTCGAGTCTTCCATACAAGCCGTCAGCCGGAATGACAGTTATTATTTGTCTTTCAAGTTATGCAGCAGAGCACCATCACCCCCATCCCCACCCCCATCCCCCGTCGTCCTCCTTCCCTTCCCCTTCCCTCTCTGTCCCTCTCCTTACGCCACCACCACCACCACCCTCAACACCCCTCCCCTCACTTCCCCTCATACTCTTTCGATTCCGCTTCTTTCCCACCAAGGTATAATTTCAGACGTCACAGCTCACATGTTTCATGATGATAAGCAGTGTCAAGTTCCTACCCCTTTAAGTACAGACGTCATGGAGGTAATGGGTAGCATTCAATTATTAAGTGATTGCAAAATAGTCTTTAACTCTCAGTGCGCAAGTGCGCAAGTAGTATGCGGAACGACTAACATGCAGGGGATAATAATTGGTTGTTCGACGTCTTAGGAGAGCTCGCCAATTCAGGCCCTGCTCCTGGATCTATCTGCACCATGAGAGAGAGAGAGAGAGAGGAGAGAGAGAGAGAGAGAGAGAGAGAGAGAGAGAGAGATACCAACAGAGAGAGAGACCAGAGAGAGAGAGAGAGAGAGAGAGAGTTTGTGTGAGAGAGAGAGAGAGAGAGAGAGAGAGAGAGAGAGAGAGAGGGAGAGAGAGAAGAGAGAGAGAGGGAGGAGGAGGAGAGGAGAGTATACCAACAGAGAGAGAGAGAGAGGACAGAGACAGAGAGTTTATGTGCACCGTGAGAAAGAGAGAGAGAGAGAGAGAGAGAGAGAGAGAGAGGGGGGGGGGATGGGGGTGGGGAGGAAAGGGTCAGGAGGGATGAGGGGGGAAAGTAAGGTAGAAGAGGATGGGGCAGGGATGCGGAGGAGGTCGGAAGAAGGAGAACGGGAGGTATGTGTGTGTGTGTGTGTGTGTGTGTGAGGGGGGGGGGGGGGGGGGGGAGGGGGGGGGGGGGCTGGAGTGAAGGAGTCGGTTCACGGTCCTACCGCCGGCAAGTACACTGTAATGTAATTCCAATACAGAGAGAGAGAGAGAGAGAGAGAGAGAGAGAGAGAGAGAGAGAGAGAGAGAGAGAGAGAGAGAGAGAGAGACCCTCTGCCCCCAATACGCCCACCATGTGACACCCTTCACCCGTGCCCCTTCCTGCCCAATAACCCACCCATGTCACGCCCTCCACCCGCCCCCTCTGTCCTAATACGCCCACCCATGTCACATCCTTCATCCGCCCCCTCTGTCCCAGTATGCACACCCAGATCGCCCCCTTCATCTGTCCCCTCTGCCCCAAATGCCCACCCACGTCACGTCCATCATTCGCGGCCCCATTCCCAAGTACGCCCACCCGTGTCACACCCTATATCGACGCCACCCGTACTTCAGGCTCTGAAACCTTCACTGACTGTTCCCTCACTCATGTCATACCTGTATTCTTACCTGTGTCATGCCCCGGAATCTGTGCATCCAGTAAACCCCACCCATGTCACGCCCTGCATCTTCCCTATCCTAACCCTATCAATGTCATGCTCTAAAATCCGCCGCTCCCCCCCCCCCCCCCCCCCCCCCCCCCCCCCCCCCCCCCCCCCCCCCCCCCCCCCATAACTATGTTACATCCTGAAATTATCCTCCGCATGTATAGGCTAAGTTGTTTAATACAATGCCCCAAATCCTGATCCTGATCCTGATCCTGATCCTAAAGAGTCACGTTAGCCATTTTAAGCTGCAATGCTTCAGTTTTAGTTTCATCAAGAAGGCGTCACTGCGTGCGGACTAGTCCATGTACGCTACACTGCATCCGCCAAATTTTGAGACCACACTACGGTATGATTTTAAGCTGATGGATAAATGAATTAACAACTAAGATGAGAGAATTGAAGAGGAGGGTCTCGTGGCTACGACTTTGCAGATGTCTGACCTACGCATTAGTCCAATGCGCTGGTCAGACCTTGAGTGCCTACCTAACAAGTTTTTTTGTTTGTTTTCTGCAATGCACTGTCAGGTAATGGAATTGTCTTCAGTTTTTACCTGAAACCAGACACAGCAGGTAAAAGGCTCTACAGTTATAAGCCGTATTATGTTATAAACACAGACGGTCTCAAGCTATCCTTTTTTTTTCTGATTTTCCTCAGTAGTCTTTTCAATCGTTGGCTGTCCCACCCCATAATATAGACAAAATACCCAAGTGCACCACGCAGTCAGGTTTTCCTTTCTGCTAGGGTTGTTGAATGCCATCAGGTACAATACACCCATCTACCAGTCGCGTGAGATTTAGTAGAATGGCGAATAACACAATCCGAATAGTGTAACAGGAAAACAAAACAATAAAAACAAAAAAATCACTAAAAATCATTAACGAAAACAATCAGTTTTTCGTCTTCCGTACAAACAAGGCAAATGTTTGTAAGAATGTAAGATGGAAATGATATTCCGTCTAATCATAGGTAATTTCCCCGCTGTTATAAATAGTAGCATCGTCTGATTGGTGCACAAAAGGATAGGCCTAAGTGGTCTCATTTATCAGGCGAAGCGTTGGGGCCCACTTGAACTAAGGGGGACAACATGCACATGGCTTTCCTTCAAGGAAGAACGAGAGTGATCGCGTACGTACGGCCGCTTATTACCGGTTCCATAAGAAGACGCTACCTTGAACATTTGCACACACTTTTTTGCCCTTCCAAATGTCCTCAGCAACACAAACTACGGCTGATGGTGGTGACACTTTCTCTGCCGGAATACGAGGCTTGTCAAAAAATGCAACAGCTATTTCTATGAAGGTTTGTATTTAAGAAAAGCCGAAGCGTTCCGCTAAGTTGCTTACCCCATAGGCCTACCCGCCATGCAAATGATCGTGACCTGCCAGTCAAGTCTTTTCGGTGCTCCCCAATATTTTCCTAATGCATGCTGTTTGTAGTCTTTGAACTTGTTTAGTGGGCATGGGCATTTCAAATATTTTCATATACAATTTACGCACACATGATGAATTGTGACATGAAAACTCTCTCTCTCTCTCTCTCTCTCTCTCTCTCTCTCTCTCTCTCTCTCTCTCTCTCTCACACACACACACACACACACACACACACACACACACACACACACACACACGACGAGTCTCGATAGTTATTCAACCATTGCACCAAATAAGACATTCAAACCATTAACACCAGCACTGCACAGTGTCTTGTGAAAATCTGTGCTGCTAAATTAGCGCTTTTGGCATCATCTTAATTAATGTTATGCACACTTGCCTGTCTTTTGTAATAAAGTGTGTTACATATTTTAAAAGATAAAAAATGAAAAGTCAATAAATTTTAACAAGACTAATGGTACAATGCACACTGATGTAATAGAAACAAAATCTTTATGTATATAGTCATCATGAATGTGAAAGAACAGGTATATGCACACACCTACACTATCCAGAAAAGAACAGGCATCAGACATTTTTAATTTGGTTGAGTTTTGATAAAAGGGTCCATAATTCTCCCTCAAGTTGGACAGGATTTTTTGATTGGGAAAAAAAAAAAAATCCTTTGATTTAAACAAATCAGTTGTAAACATGGACATACAAATAGATAGGAAAAAAAATTTATGAAAACTAAACTTGATTGGGCCTGATGGCAGTAGAATTGACAGTTTTCTCAATGTATCCATGTCAGAAGAATATGTCTCACTTATTTTTAATGGCATGCAGATGTGTCAAAATGCTGTTTCTGACATGACTCGATTGAGTTGAAGTGTGGATGTGTGCACATCCACTTTATTCAGAAATGAATAATACTATCCTATGATCTATGATGCACACTGGGTGCATACACATCCAGATTGTAAAGAACATGATTTTGTTCTTGCCTTATAGTCAGAGAGAAAAGATTAAAATCTTTTCGCTTTGTTCACAGTCTTACGTTCAGTAAAAAGGGAAAAAAAAAAAAAAAAAAAAAAAAAAAAAACAGAGAAAGAAAAAAAAAAAAAATGCAGTATACACCTGTATATTACATGATGTCAGTTCCTTATGCAGGCGTTCTATTACTTACAACACTGAATGAATGTGAGGGCCAAACTGAAATGGAATTGCTGCTAAATAGTTGGTGTACTAGATACCAAAGATGTGAAGGATTAATTCAAGTTGTTGATATGTACATTCTCTTGGCGTCATACTTACCGTGTTTAAAGTCTAACAAGCTGTGGAAGTTGTAAAGCTTGCTTGGCCAAATTTTCTGGGTTTTTGTGGATGGTTGATGCTTTGCAAAACTTCACAATATTGTAGTTTTTACATATTGGATCAAATCAGCTCTAATAACAATATCTTGAAAGTTGTTCTGCCAGGTTTAGGAAAACTTTACAAAGTATGTAATCACTAATTTGCAACAAATTAAAATAAGTCCATGTGAACATAAGCAGCACACAGTGTGATATACAGAAATATTTCATTTTTTAACTATGTTAAATTTGCTAACTGTTTGATAGTTTTTGAGTTGAACCAGTTTGAGTGAATCGGTTTTGTTCATAGTAAATGGGCACCGGTTCATGGCGCTGTTCAGTGACTTCCATTATTTTCCAAGCAGTGCTAGGGCACAGGGTTGAATTAAGTCCCTGTTTTGACAAGACCAAGGTTAAGATTTAAATGAATGTTAAATTTGCAATTGACTTTATTTATACATGTGCATGATGGATATTGTCACATAATTTTCATAATGAAACGGACATTAGTGTGATTACAGGATCTTAGTCTGAGGAAGTGTATAATTTACTGTTGTGTGAACATCATGTATGGGCATGAATCATGCCATATTCAGTGCACATGCTGAAAAAGTTTTCAGTGTGTATTGGGTTGCAGAGAAAAAAATAACTGCCCTTTTTATGGCAAGAATGGATTAATTTTTTTTTTCTTTTAATAAACTTTCTAACCTAACTTAGATTTGAAATAGCTTTTTCTTCTTCCCCATTCCCACTTCACCACCATAAATTACTGCCTTTTCTTTGAATATGTTTTTTTTTTTTTAATTTTTAATGAACTCAAGGTGAAAAGTAGGGTGCAGCCCTCCAGTGTACAATTTTGTATAGCACTGACATGCTATTTGTACCTGTTAAAGTTAACATCTCATGCTTGGCTCTTACCTGTCGATCAATCAAGGACAAACTGTTAACCTCAGAGATATGTTTGTTTGCTGTGAATCTATTGTTTTACCAGTTTTGCATCCATACTTTGTTTCAACTCGCTAAAATTCTGTCTTCCTGCAGGATCTTCACGGAAAACCTGTGTGGGATTCTTTATTGGTGATGCCCAGTTGGGTCTAGTGCGTCCAGAGGTTGTGACAAAATTCCAGAAATTTCCAGAAGTATTCGATGTGGTTGGACAAGAATCTGGTGGCAAAAGACCAGTGGGAGTGCACCTTTCACCGAGCCTGAAGACGTCCGAGGAACGTACGGTGGCGGTCAACACTGTGCTGGAAGAACTGAGGAAAGAGAGAGCCACAACCTGGTTACCTTGAGAGGGTGGTATGATGAGGTGAGTAGATCATTATAAACCTTTGACTTACAGCCATGATTAGCCAGTGATGAAATCAGATTGGGCCCTTATGGCCCCCAAATTTTGTTTCAAACCTTCTTTAGTTTTGCAACTTCTTTGCAGCATCTTGAATTCCCTTGAATATTGAAAAAAAAATCTGTCATCTTTGAGGAAATCATTAAAGAAAAAAATCAAAATAGGTGCTTTAGCAGGTCTCGAGTGAGTTGCAACATTCTAAAGAAGGATGTTTTATTATTTTTTAGGTATAAAGAGGTGGATGAAAATGGTTTGAATGTTCTGATTTTGAATTGATCTGTTTGCGTCAGACAACCTCAGAAACACTTAAAGGATACTATGGGTCAGGAAATTCTAGATGTTAATTAGGAACGTGGTTTAGACTCTTCATAACAGTATAGAAGTTAGCAGAACTACTAGTTTTAGAATTATCTGTTTTTCCTGAAATGTTTGCTTTAATATATTTAAAGAATTTTGTCTCCCATATGTGATGCAGCATTGGAAAAGGAGGCTTAAGTGCAAAATTTTCATTTTTTTTTTTTTTTGCATTTTATGAAATTTAAATACCTCCTAAATAAAGTGCAACAAACAGAATGGATTTATCTGTTATAGTTTTTTTTTTTCTACAAGTGTTTAAAGTTTGATACTGTGATCACAACAAAAGGGGAGTAATCAAGCTATTTTTACCCGCAGCGGGGAATGGCTGGCTGCGACTTTTAGCCTCCTTTTCCGGTGCTGCTTCACATATCTGTATGACTGTCTGTCAGATGTTCGAATCTGCCCTCAGAATATCAGAAAACTCCTTGATTTTTCCGAAGAAAATAATGAATAGATGTGAACAATATCCAAAGAGAATACTATCACAAGTGTTAATTTCGTCCATTTGTCAGTTGAAGTCTGATAGATGCTTTTCACTGAGATGGAATATGATGCATTTTCATCCACTGAGCTGGAATATGGTTTCTTTCTGAGACACAAAGTGTTTCTCTCCTTTTTTTTGTTTTGTTTTGCCTGTTGAACCTTGTCAGATGATTTGCAATTTGGATTAAAGAATAATGGAATATAGATATATCATGTCATGTGGTATTCTTAGGTATTGTTTGTTCATCTTGAGTCAGGGAGTACACTTTACTATTTGTTCACCTGAATTTTGCAATCCTGTGTAAAAGCAATAGAAAAAAAAGCACTGCCTGATGTCCTGTTACAAGGGCTTTCTTTGATGAGCATATTAGTCATCAGCAACCAAGGCTGAAGAACAGAAGGGAGAAGAAGTAATGTCTACTTCTGATCATGTAGTGTGAGGATGATTTTAAAGAAAATGTGTTAGACAGAGGTCAGAATTTCCACTCTGCCTTTGCCCCCAAATTTTCGCCGACCAGATGTTGAGTGGACCACAGAAGAAAAAAGAGGCTGACTGAAAATGAACTGGTGCCAGGCCATTCAGCGAGTTCATCACTTAAAGAGTCAAGTAACGCGACATCAGAGCGTTGATTTTTGACCAGTCATCTGTTTAGTGATGTGATGACCTTTATAAAACTTTTTCAAAAAAAACTTTCTTGGTTTCAAAGCGAGGAAAATGATAGGCAAAAATGGAAATAAGATTGAACACACACACAAAAAAAGAAGTCACTATGCTGCCGTACAAAAGAACAGACATTAATTATTATGAAACGCACCTCTTTTGGTCTTTTCTTTTGTTGTTCATTTAGAGGACCTGCAAAACATTTACCTGTCTATATGTATACAGTGACAAAAAAGGTTACGCCTTCCCTCCAAGTTTCTGTTCTCCCATGTTATTTTCTGTGCATATACATATACTCAGTGTGTGGGGATGTTGGGGTTGTGTGTGTGTGTGTGTGTGTGTGTGTGTGTGTGTGTGTGTGTGTGTGTGTGTGTGTGTGTGTGTGTGAGAGAGAGAGAGAGAGAGAGAGAGAGAAATAACTGCTGTTTGGCCCCATACTGACAACAGTAGCTCTTAGTCTCTATATTATATATCATTTAGCCTGATTCGGTGACTGTGTTAGAGAACTTTGAAGTGATGACAGTCACCAGCTTCCCTCTAGTGACAGTTTCCATGGGTCTGCTCACTTCTAAAACTGACAGAACTTGGCCACAGGCTTGGAGATGGAAGTTCAGTAGAGTTTTATTTGATCTAGGATTTACCATGAAAGTAGAGATGGAAAGGGGACAGATCTTTGCCAGTGCTTTAAAGATATGATGATAATGAAATCAAATTTTTTTATGAGTTACCAATAGTCCAACATAAAGAAAGTAGGCAAACTGTTACTGTATGAAATTTGTTTTGAGAAGTGATAAGCAAAGCGGAGGTGATTTTTTTTGTTTTTTGTTTATAATCCATTGGTATACTTGTGTGGTTTGAATTTCAGAAATACAAAGTTTCGACATCGTTCTCCAGTGAGACTCTGATGGAAGTGGAAAGAGCAGCTGCACGTAAGTCTTAACTCGCTTTTCCTTTTTTTTTTCCTTTTTTTTTTTTTTAACAACAGCAGTATTTGCTGTGTGTGTGTGTGTGTGTGTGTGTGTGTGTGTGTGTGTGTGTGTGTGTGAGAGAGAGAGAGAGAGAGAGAGAGAGAGAGAGAGAGAGAGAGAGAGAGAGAGAGAGAATCCATATCCTGTCGTAGCCAACTGGCTAGCATGTCCATGTTGGAAGCAAAAGGACCCAGATCTGTTGTTATTTAATGAATACACAAGGTTGATTTTCTCATACACTGGTTCTTCCCAGGGAGGAACACTTGTTGCAGGATGAAGGTAACAGACTGCTCCAGAGCTTCAGATTGTTGGCTGTCTGCCACATGGGCACAAAAAGCTTGAAATAACACATGGTTCCTCAAACAGAAGTGCCCATGGGGCGCATTTTGATTTGCCATGTGAGACCAGTGTGATGAACTGCTGTCAGCATCTCAAATGGTCAAAATTTGGCAGGTAGAAAAAAAACCTTTCAAGTACAAAAAATGTAAAGGCCTTTGAGTAGAAGTTGATTGCATGTCTCTACTCATTAGCAAATGGTATTGTAAATAATTTCATGATGATGCTTCCAAAAAATGAAAAAAGCAAAACTGATTCAAGTGAAATTGGCATTTTCAACCGTTTAGGTGATTAGTGTGCATGTGCAAGTTCTTAGGTTCAAGAGATTTAGTTAAATACATGCCCTAGTCTGTGTTAACCCATAGCATTTGAAATGTCACTTGGGAATGCTTCTTGCACCAATCAGTGTAGCTTTTAAGTGCCATGTGAAGTTAATTTGCTCATTATTTTCTTATTCATTCACAGTACAGATTTCATCCGAATGTTTGTTTTTTTCTCTAAATCAAAATTTATTTCCCAGTGTGTGTTTGTGTGTGTGTGTGTGTGTGTGTGTGTGTGTGTGTGTGTGTGTGTGTGTGCAAATGGTATTTCTTTCATTGTTTAACTCTTCCAGTGTCGTTGATGAAGTACATTGAGTTTCAGGATGCATAAAGTATACTTTTTTTTTTTTTTTACTATTGTTGTTTTTGTTAATCTCAACCAGATAAATGCAACATCTTTTAAGTGAATATGAAATTGTACAGAGATGGTAAATGGTAGGTGGTTCAGTAGGGTAGGACAAAGACAAGTCATTAGACAGGATCATTTCTAGGAAAAGCTTACATACACAGCACGCTCAGTGGACACAGTAGCATGTCACTGAACTGACTCACTGATAGGAAACGTATGAAATGTAATGTATATGATGTACTTGAATCGGTGAATTATTGAATGTGTCTTTTATTTGATTATGCTTGACCCCCAGTTTTCAACATTTGACTTGCAGGTTCGAAGACAGTATTTAAAACTATTTTGGTCCTCGTTTTAATATTCTACAGGGAACACTGATCTCTCTGTATGCATGTGCGTTATGTGTGTACTTGTGTGTAAATGGTGGATGCACTGATATGTTTTCAGCTCTGTTTGGAGTTGTGACCTACGGAACACACATCAATGGATACACCTACAATGACTCGGGTGAAATGCTGATGTGGCTGGGCAAGAGGGATCCAAACAAAAGCACATATCCTGGCTTGTACGATAACCTGGTGAGCTTGCCCTGGGTATTTTTTGCTCAGTATCAACACCACAGTGCTTTTCTTCAGTTCTGAGAACTAAATTAAAAGCACGCAAAGAAAATTCGCTTTCTCCTTTGGGGATGTTGTACCATTCATAACTTCTGTGAAATCAGTTGCGACTGAACTGAACTTGCAGTATAGTTAGTGCCGCTGAAAATCTTCCATGGGCAGACTGAAAGAGAATGGAAAAAATAAATGTTTAGTTTCATGTCTGAAAGTAAGCAGAAATATTACTCATCATCTTTTTTTCTTTTCAGTTTTTCTTTGTTGTTGTTGACAGAAACATGGTGCCCATGAAACACGGTGTATGTAACCCGGTTTTCACATTAATCAGACCAAGAAATACACTACTTACAATTGTAAACATGTGCATTATAAACATGCATAATATGTATGTTTCGACAACCAAATGTATCGATTCTCCGATATTCAGAAACTTCCAAAAATACCACATGGTGTAGATTGATATTGTTGCTTGAACTTTCTTTGACAGAATTAAAGTTTATGACAGAACAGTGAACTTCCAGTCATAAATAAGTGATTTTTGGAGGGGGAGGTATTGGGGGATTGTTACACATTACTATTGATTGAGCATGTCTTTGAACTCTACTTTCAAATAGTCCAATGCAATTTTTTGTGGAATTTGCATTGACCAGAGTTTTTACAAGGGCACTTGATCGAAGTGTCACAAAAATGTGAGGTAAAACCTGCGCTTTTGACCCTGACTTTTGTCGGTTTTTTTTTCCCGTGAAATATTCTGACATATACAAAATGGCTCTACAAAATAAAAGTTTATTCATTCCTGGTCTCCAACAACCAAATGATATTTTTGGATAAAGATAAAAGCTTGCTTATGATCACAGACAAATTATAACCAAAGTACTGGTCAAATTTCAATGCTTGATGCCAGTTCAGATTTCAGACAATATTACCCTGCACATTCTGACGATTTGCAACAAATGACAATATGGCGTGTGTGTGTGTGTGTGTGTGTGTGTGTGTGTGTGTGTGTGTGTGTGTGTGTGTGTGCGCGCACGTGTGTGTGTATGTTTGTGTGTGTGTGTGACTGCGTGCGTGTGGTGTGTGTGTCTCTGTGTGTGTGTGCATGCGTGTGTGTGGTATGTGTGTGTGCGTGTGTGTGTGTGTGTGTGTGTGTGTGTGTGTGTGTGTGTGTGTGTGTGTGTGTGCACAGTGTGCTGGAGGATTGACAGCGGGGCTGGGGGTCAAGGAGTGTGCCTGGAAGGAGTGTCAGGAAGAGGCCTCCATCGATGATGACCTTCTGGAGGAACTCAAGCCTGTGGGGACAATCAGGTCCGTGGGTTTGATGTTAAACTGTCAGATTATTTCACCTAACTTCCAGCTCTCTAACTTGTTTTTTTTAGTGTGAAACAAAATAAAAAAATCTTGGCTCATTTTTTTTTATCATGAAGACAAAATATATGATCTAAGTCACACTAAATTTTGTATATAAAAATCCAGTAGTGGATGTAGTTTTGTTGTGTGTCTTTATGTATTGATATTTAGAATGTCTATTGTGGCTGCTTGTCTTGACCTTCTTTCTATAAATCTGGAAATCATACATAGTCGTGGCACAGACTTCCCACTTCTTAGCTGTGACACACATTACTGTTTAAGTAACAAGTGAGCACTGACGCATCTATATGGACTTAAAGGATTACCTAACATTGATCGTTGATTCAGCTGTGCCCAGGCAGGGAGGGGAGGGGGCTGAATGGTCCACAATGACATGGTGAATCTGTTGTCCGCTGTGGCCATTGTTCATAATCAAACTCTCACACTAACTAAAAAAAATGTTTTATAACTTTTTAGTGGAGAATTAAAGTATGATGCACATGGTTGTCCATGACTGCGATGGCTGTTGTTCTCAGAAGGCATACAGAATACCTAAGGCTTCCCAAGTATTTAATGTAGGAATGGAAAGAAGGGTCATCCGTTTTCAGGGTGGAGCAATAGCAGTCTGATACTGATGAGAGGATAGTATAAGACAGGTAAAAGATTAAAAGCTGTTTGCAGTCTGCAGACCTGCTTAAGCATCTGTATTTTGAGTATGCCCAGCTAGTGAGACATCGGGTGTGTTTGTACAGTAATCTCATAAATGATGCACAAAAACACACACACACACACACACACACACACACACACACACACACACACACACAACATTTTTTGTTGTTGTGAGAATTCCAGTTTGAAAAAAGTTATGCCAGAATCCATGTACAATTGGTGAACTGATGTTTGGGAAACATTTTGCAGTGGAAAGGCTTTTGGGCATAGTAGTTGTAGTACGGGAATATGTGGCCAGAATCGATTGTGGTGAATCAGATGGGTAGATTGGTGAAAATGGGTAAAGGCAGACCATGTAACAAAAATGTTTAAGCACACATGCTGTGGGTTTTGGTAGGTAGAGGTAAAAGGAAGGGGATGAGAGGGAAGAGGATGAGATGGGCCTGCAGGCCTTTCAGAGAGTTTGTGTGCAAAGTGCAGGCATTTCCAGAAAGATAATAATCTGTTTGTTGTCACTTTTCTGTTTGCTCTTTTCTGTCTCTAATGTGAACAGCATCAATCTGTCTCTGTCTGTCTGTCACTTTCTGTACCATGGGACAGCATCAGTTTATCTGTCTCTGTCTGTCTGTCTTTCTGTCTCTGATTCTGTCTCTATCTATGTGGACAGCATCAGTTCTGTTTGTCTCTGTGTCTGTCTCTGTCTGTTTCTGTTCTGTAAAATTGTATGTATGTATGTATATATACATGTATGACTGCGTCTGTTGATCTTTCTATCTACCTACCTATTTTTCTGTCATGCTTTCTCATCTGCATTTGGGGTCCATGTAGTCTCATCCAACTGGGCCCAGATGATCCAACTGTATGAAGTTTGTTCTCCTGATCCAAGGGTGTTATGTTCGATCCCTGCCTTAACCTGTATAAGAGTGAAAAAAAAAAAACAAAACATACAAAACCAACATACACACACACACACACACACACACACACACACACACGCTTGCTCTCACACACTCACACACAAACTTCTTCAAATATGCAGAAAAATAGGCCATCATGTGCTGGTGGGTGGATAGCATTTGGAACAAGAAAGATCACATGTAGACGTCATCCAGTAAATGGAATGTGGCAAACTTGATGGTGGGATTAAGAACCGTCGCAGTTTTATCAGCCTTCAAGAGTACTGATCGAGGAACAAGAAGTAGAAAAGAGCTGTTATGCCAGTTTTATAGTTTGCAGGTTTAAATCTGTATTGGAATGAATTGTGAATGTGTGATGTTCCTGGACTGAAGAATACTTTCTTAATGCTTTGTTGGAGAAAGTGTTGATATTTAGCTCATGCATTTGTTTATGTCAAATGACAAAAGATGCGCTCAGATAAAGACGTCAGAAGTTACACAAAATGATTGTGTGTATTTTCCCTGCCTTTTCTTTTTTCTTTTTTTAAATGAAATGATTTCCACTATAAGTGAATTGTTTTTTATATGTTTCTCCATATCAGAGTAAGGAATAAGAAAAGTTCACTGGTAATCTCGGCATGCAAAAAATGCAGTGGAAAACAAAGAATGAAAACGAAGAACGAGCGATTACGTATCTTCTCAATTTGGGTGCAATGAAGAAAGAACAATCACGTGTCTTCTCAAATTGGATGGATGCGCCCTAATTTGAGAAGATAAGTGATTGCTTGTTCTTGTTTTCATTGTCTTGAACGTTGCTTTATCTTGTCTGAAGAAGACCAAAGAGGTTGAAAGGTTTCATGTTTTGTCTGGTACTTTGTCCCGTTTGTCTGGTGGAATAATGATTTTCTTTTAAGTGTAATACTGTGCCTGTTTTATTGGTGACTGTTTACTCTACCCTGCCTCACTAACGTAATAACGACTTTTCATTTATCGGCTCACTGTGGTTCTGGTTTCCCCAGTTATGTCTCTGAAGACGAAAGGGTGTGTGATGCCGGAGTGTGAGTTTGTCTTCGACTTGGAGCTGCCTCAAGACTTTGAGCCAATCAATGCCGATGGGAAGTGGGACAGCTTCGAACTGGTGTCCATCAGCAGGGTGAGATGTGTGTGGTGGGTTGAGTACAGAACATCTGAGCCAGAGATCCTCAGACTACAGAGGTGATGTGTTGTCAGACAGTATGTTTTCACAATCAACATACTTAACCCTCTTCAGTATGCACTTACCTGAGCTTAGTTACGCCGAAACCATCGGCAAGATAAGTAACTCCGAAATTTGAACATGGTTACCCAATTAAAAAAAATAATTTAAAAGAGAGGAAAGGAAATAATGAAATGAAAATAATTTTTACAATTCCTACGAATATATATGTTGCTAAATCATAAGATTGAAGAATGTCACATGAGCCATTTACTCGGGGAAAAAAAAACAACTTCTTCTTCAGAACTTTCTTCCGAATCGTTGTTTATCATACCTGGAACCTCATCCCAGTCGAAATCTAGGTCACTCTAAGCTTCATTACTCAGCACTTTCACTCTATCTTATGGCGTAAATCCTACAAATCACAGCATCTTCATCACTAAATCTCATTATAGAACGGCAAAAAATCAAGGTTAGCCATGGTGAAAAACAGCATTTCAACCACAAAACTTTAAAAATTCATAACTTGAGAACCACGGTACGCATCGACTTGCTTTTTTTGCAAACGGAAGTAAATGGCTATGGGAAGAAGGAAGTCACATTCTTGCGAGACTTCCTTTTCTGTGAGAAAAACATGACGGCGCCCATTGTTGCCACGTGTTTTATGGGCGCTGGCAGCCACTCAGCCTTTAGGTTGTATGATTTCTGGTTGGGCGCTAGTGGGCGCGCTTGTCAAGAGAGTTAACTTTTTATAAAAGTATATCCCTCACTGTGATTTATGACACACTTCCTACTGTGATGGCTTATAGTCTGTAAATGGTTGCATTTGGTTTATCTGATGGTGTGTGTTTTTTATGGATGTTTTTTTTCCCCCAGCCCAATGTTGAGCTCCTTCAGGGTGGCATCAGTTATGTTGCCACAGTGTACCAGTGCTCCCTAAGGAGCCGTAGGTGCCAGGTCATAGAGAGGACGCGCTTAACAGAAACCTTGCTCTGCTGTGTTGAATTGAGCATGATCGGTTCTAAAGAGAAGTGAAGGACAGGACATGGGAATTACCATTTTATTTTAATTAATATTTTAAGAAATGTGCATGGATTTGGTTTCATTACTGAACTGTACTGCCTCATCTCATCCTTTGTCTGTGACAGTAATCTGTGTCTGAACATGTCTGTGAGATACTATGATAAAGGGTATGTGCTAATTGTGTGTGTGTGTGTGTGTGTGTGTGTGTGTGTGTGTGTGGTTTTGAGAAATGAAATTAAGTGGGAAGAAACTTCAGGAAAAGCTTCATGGGAGGTTTTCAGAGAAGCTCTCCTTAACTGTTTAAGCTGCTGGCTGAAACGGCATACTTCTCAGTCTTGTTGATGTGAGTTTTGCTCTGTTCTGCTTCGTGTGGCAAAATGAGTTCAGTCAGAATCATCAGTGAAACTGATTGGAGTACAATATTTGGTCTCATGCCTGCTTTCCAGGTGACCTGTGAATAGTTTTCCCATTCAGGAAGGTTACTGTGCACACTTCTACTTCCATGCTTTTTAGTGTCACACCCACTCTGGACCATCATATGTGGCCTTCTGCTGCCGCGCAGAACTTAGTTGGAGCTTCTGGTGGCATAGTGTTTCTTCTGGGAGTGCTGACTGTATGTGTGATGTCTCTAAGCACATGGTTGTGTCTCAGTATGAACCTTCCATGGTTTAGCACTGCTCTGCAGGAACTCGGAACATGTTCCTCTGTTTGTTTACCCTGACAAGGCAAACATGTAGGGTCGTCTGCTTGGCACCATTTCACCAGCTTTGAATTTGAGGATAGAACATTAGAAGATCACACACAGACCTGCAGATGAAGCTTAATTGAAGAGGTGCCATGTGCTATATTTCATTTGAAGTTTTTATTTTTCGACACTCATTAAGAGCTGAGAACCAATGAGAAGTGCTTTAGCTCAAGCGAAATACTGAATACCATTATGGATTGAGCCGATTTAATTAATTTTCATTGTAGATATCGATGGATGGTAACAAAGCAGATCTGTGTTTTTCAGGTGAAAGAGATGATCACCCAAGATATTTTTAACCCAATTGTGCCTTGATCATCCTCGGCTTTCCTCATTCGACATGGCTTCATTACTGCAGATGATGGTCAGTTTTGTGGGTCTTTTTTTATTTCAAAAGAAAAAAGATTTTGTTTTGTGTGTATGTGTGTGCGTGGTATGATATATTCATGTATGTCATAGTAAGTGTGTTCCTGTTTTAGTTAATTTAAGCAGCCCCATGCTTGCCTTCACATTTAGGCCTTGAGGATGGTGACTGATACTGGATTCTACCAACGAAAAGAAATGAAGAAAAAACATAGCACCTTTCAGCAACAGTCTGGAACAAGAAGTCATACACCACTGAGTGAAAGAAAACTGTTATGACCTCATCTGCTCTGAGAGAAACAAGCTGCAACAGACACATTGTGCAAGACCTTTTAATCAGCAGTACCTTAGTCCTTTTACACTTGGATAACTGTGTGCAGTGTGTGTGTGTGTGGTGTGGTGTGGTATGGTGTGTGTGGTTTGTGTGTGCCTCTGTGTGTGTGTGTTTGTGTGTGTGTGTAGGTGAGTGGGTGTGTTTCTGTGTGTGCATGCTTCGATGTAAAAATTTTATACAGGTAAAAGACATGAGATCCTCTTGCATTATACTTTCAAACAAAGTGAAAATTTTGAAGCCTTGTTTTATTGTTGAGGGTCTGGATTTTCCTCTGTATTTTTTTGTTGTTATGATTATTGATGGTAAGGATCTAGTACTATTTGTATTTTTATTATAATTTTTGAGGGTGAGGGTCTGCTGCTTTTTTTTATGTTATTGTTCTTTATTTGTTGAGGGTAATAGATAAAGATCTGCTTCCATTTTATTTATGTTGTTGTTGTCAATGTAATTCTGGACAATAAGGATGTGTTCCTATTTGTGTATTTTGTTATGAGTTTGAACTACTTTTGGGGTTGGATTAACTACCACTTTAAAAGCACCTATGTCCACCCAGCAGTAAATGAGTTTTTGATTCAGTTCAGAGTAGGTTGAACTGGTAGAAGGAGAAGAATGGGCTCAGTTTTCCATAATGCCATGCCCTACACCTAACATGGTGAATCTCTAACGAGCTCACAGCCCCTATACAGGGCTATTAAGATGTTGGACTTTGACGTTCAGTCTTCATCTGCTGATGCATGTTTTCAGAGCCAGACTACTGCTTCATGGTGGAGCAGACCCACACTCCAGTACATTCAGTATTCACCTCCTCCTCATCTTCGTGACATTGTGCTGGAGTTCTCAACTGCGGTGCCCATGTGCTGTTGTCATGACCATTGTTCATCATCCCACGTTGAGCCTGGCTGAGGACCGTGTTGTAATAGAACTGTACCTCAAGCAAGCGCTGGTCTCTGCTACTGTAGTTGGAACCATCTGCGACAGACAGTGTATCATTTTCTTTCTCTGTTACTCTTTTCTTCATTGTTGGTTTGCTAATCATGAACCACTTTTCATGTTTAACATTCTCTTTTCGCTGTTCATTGTGTTTTTGTAACCTGCAGCCACAGAGTACTGAAATTATTTACATGGACTGTTAGTTTTCTTTTGTTTTCCACAGCTTTAGTTCCATAGCACGTTTTCTAATACTAACATGATTCTTTGCTTGAATTTTGTGTTGTTTTATCATTGAAACTGCTGAATTGGGGACTTTGTATTTGAATAGACTTCAAAAGTTGCCATTGTCATCAGTATTTTTACACTCCCTTTGTTTATGTCACTTCTTAGATAGATAGATGGATCAGAATTGGAGGAAGATTGTGTGCGCAGCAAAAGCTTTCAGAGGTGAGGTAGCCTAATGGTCAGTTTATTGACAGTGTCTGCTGGACTTCCATGGGACATATTCTGCTGTTAATGGTACATCATTTTCTGTACATATTCTGTATTAAAACTGTAATAGTACTTTTATTATCATCTTTCACAACATAATTCTAACCTTCACTGTATATGGAACGTTTACAATGAGGCTGCGATGGTTTGCTTAGCAAAATGAAACCTTAGAACGGAGTAGAAGCTTTGGGATATGAGAAATGCTGATGTTCCATATAAGTTGGATCCACAGTGTTGTGTGTCCTAGCTTTGTTTGTAGATTAAGTGCGTCAAAACTCAAGGAAGAGAGTAAAATAGAAAGGAAAAATGATCGCATTTTGGACAGTGAGAACAGAAAATGCTGTATAGTCAGTGAAAATACCTCTAAAGATGCTCTTGTTTCATGTTCGGTCCTCTGGGGGTGAGATACAGAGTGTGATGACAGCAAAGCCAGGGATGGTCATTTCATCCTAGGACTCTTCAGCTTGTTGTCACTGGCTGCTAACAGAAGAGGGACGCTCCCACATACGCAAGAAGCAGTTCCGCAAAACTGGGGAACTTGCCGATGTATTAATCCCACCAGAGATGTAGATGGGCAGGATAAGTATCTTGCCTGGCTTGCCCACTATTCGCCCTTTGTCAGAGTCTCATTCATTTGCGTGGGTTACTGACTGCTTCCAGACTCAACAGGCACCGCACACAGTGAGAGAACAGTTCAGATGGCTGGTCTGCCCTCTCAGGTAACCACATATATAGCAGCTTTTGATGTTGGCTGTTCAGCGAGGCAGCCCACTGCCTGCACACACAAACCGTCGTTTCTTTTCTTCACAGTTGATAGTTTGACACCATGGGCAATGAGGTGTGTGATGTACAGGACAGCCAACCAGTGAGGAGCAGGCAGACTGAGAGCCAGTCAAGCCAACAGGAAGTGGTGAACCCCATCAGTATACACGATGAGATTCTGACTAGTGAGAGGTGACGATTTTTTTAGTCTCCCACCTGTAAACATCTCTCATCCCACCAAAAAGACTGTATGAGCATCAAGTAACTAGTCAGGGAGCCGCTTTTTAAAGAGAGCTTAGGAAAGTAAACATTGTTTAGAACAGAAATTAAAAAGGTGCAGAAAGTCAAAGTTGTTTCTTTCTCAGTTTTGTCCAGGCAGAGCACTTTCAATAAACACACGTATATTAAGTCCTTGCATTTATTGAGATGAAGAGGACATTGTTTTATCAGTGATTGATCAATTAGCAAAGTGTCCCATACAATGTAAATTGTGCATTATCATCAGGATTTTCTGTTTACAGTAATTGTAAAAAATTCAATCGGTATTTTCGTTGGTTCTTGAACAGATAGCATTAACAGATAGCATTTGGAAATGTTTTTTTTGTTTGTTTGTTTGTTTCATCATTTGTTTTTGATTATGTATGCTGTGTTAGAAGTGAGACTGATAGATGCGAGTTTGCTACGCAGTATACACATAGCATTTATACTCCATCATCTCTGTTACTCTTTTTCTGTGTGTTTTTGGTCTCTCTTTTCACTCAGACTTTTTGCTCCCCCTTTTCCTCTCGTTCTCTTTTTCTTCATCTATCTGTCTCTCTTTTCACTTATCTGTTTTCCTACTTTCCCCCCCTGCCCTCGTCCCCTCTTTCCTCCTTCCTCTGTCTCTCTTTCTGTCTCTCTCTCTGTCTCTCTCTGTTTCCAGTGACATGAGTAGGGGAAAGAGCCATAAAAAGTTATATGATTTAAATGCTGACAAAGATTTGTGGAGAATGCAGTTTATAAAGTTTGTTTTCCTTTTTCTGTTTTGTTTTTGAGAACAGATAAATGATAAAAGATCTACATATCCTTGAGTTTGTCGGTTTGTTTTGATGTGTGTATGCTGTGACAAGTATGTCACACACAATATTGAGAGTGCATGGATGTCCAAGTTTTTTCTGTAAATGGTTTATGTGCACAGACAATTCCTTTTTTTTTTTTCTCCTTTTTAATTGATTTATGAATATCCAGGCTTTTCTGCAAATGTTTTATGTGCATAGACAGATTCCTTTTTTTTTTTTTTGATTGATACCTCTTTTTTCTCTCTGTAGCTTCGTCCGTGTCTTGATCTGTCTTTGTCTCAACTCTCATCTGTGTTTTTGCTATGTGTTTGTGTGTGTGTGCTTGTGTGTGTGTGTGTGTGTGTGTGTGTGTGTGTGTGTGTGTGCGCGCGCGCGCGCATGCATGCCTGCATGCATGCATGTGTGTGCGCATTTATGTGTGTGTGGGGAGGAGAGGGGGGGGTGAGTGAGATTCATTTTGGAAGGAACCAGTTTTAACCTCTCTGAGTTTACAGCCTTGGCAGTCTCTCCTGCCCGGCCAGTTTGGGCTGTTTTTACATGAAGGGAAGTGATATTTAACGTTAACTTTGGTATCGCAGCTTTTTATTCAAAAGAAAAATTCATGTGACTGTTGGCAAATTATTGTGCAGCAATGCATTGCAATTTTTTAATGTGACACCGCTTTCAGACCTTTTTAATGTTTTTTACTAACTCAGACATTATTCTTTATATGAACAAACTTGGCACCTTTCAACTACTTATTTCAGTTCTGAACACCTGGAAAACTGTTTTATCAAAACTTTGAGAGACTTCACATGGTTAAAACCAAACTATTTTGCAACATATGTGGCTTGATGGTTTTTGACAAACCAAACATTATTTCAATTTTTTACATAACACTGTTTGAACGTAAACTGCGAACACATTTAAGGTCCAAAACTTCAGATTTTTATATGTTATAAATGAGTGGTTTATTGTTAGCTATGTCAAATTTCTTGACCATTAGTAGTTTAGTTTGCACAGCTTTTGATTTTAACTTGTAAACAGTAAATAAAGTGACCCTACTTGTTGGTCACTTATTGTTCGTGTACAGTACATCAGCCCTATCACACTGCATTGCTGGAGCACAGGGTGGTAGTGTTTTTTTCAGTGGTGCCAAACATTGTACTGAAACAGGGTTGAATTAATTAACTCAATCAAGTCTTGTCGTCGGAAGTGGGTTTCTGACACTGTTCACTTCACCTGAAGGCGTGTCGGATGCATACTTTCCGACAGCGTTTTGATGATTTTAAAATCATACCGCCTTTTATCAAAGGGGCAATAAATCTCATTTCAGGGACAGCTTAGGCCCTTTTTTTTTTTGCAGTTACTTCCTTTGGACCATTCTTCATGTATTCTGTAGTAGTTTTATAAGGATTTGAATTGTCCTACTCTCAGTTCCCACGATCACACGATTTTGAACACAATCACATTTGATTTTGAGTGGATCAAGCATTTTGTTGTGAAATTCTTGTGTTTTATGCAGTTGTCTCTTAAATATACTATTCTCTGTAGGTCATACCAAGTGCTCAGAAGTGGTGGTAATTGAACTTTTGTGGGAGGATAGAGAGCATGAAGAAGTGGATTACAGTGTGCACAAAAAGTTTTTTCTGCGAATGTGTATCAGTTTGGATTACTTACATCATGTGAACTGTGTGGATTCCTCACTGAAGGTATGCATTTTTTGATAAATATAGGGTTTCTTCATCCAATAGTATATGCTTCATGCTCCTAGGTGAAGTGGTTATGATTTTTACGATTTTTTTAAAGTTGCCAAAAATCATGTGATCTGAGGGACAAACTTGGTCCGTTTTGGCTGTGACTTGATTGAGTCTGTATGTTTAGTTTGTATATTTAGCAGAGATAATGAAATCATCTGATTACAGTCAAACTAACAGTCAGTATCAGAGTGGAGTCGCCAGGATAGAATTATCTAGCCGCATTCTCCTTTCTTTTTTATCCCGTTTTTTTTACCTTTGCCCCTTCCATACCATAGCTGCCCGACCACCACCACGGCTTCCTCCCACCACCGCCACCCCACCCCCCCAACTTCTCTCATCTGCCAGCAACTATCTGCACATTTTGATATTGATAGTCTTTCACATTTCAATACCACTGAAGTTGGTCCATGAAGCCAGGTAACGTCTGTTTTACCATGTAATCCTACACAACCCCTCTGTGAGGAAGATGGGGTTTTTTTTTTTAGCAATCTTTTCATTTTGAGTTGTTTTTCTTGACAATGAGAATCATTTCCCTTTGCCCAAGAGTGTCTGTCGATGATTTGAGCACTTGAACTTCAAAGTAATCCAGAAGTGTTTCCTCCATCTCCACGCTCTGATGCAAAGGCTTGCCCATATTTTCTTCAATATGGATGTGAAAAGCTGTCGTAATATAAAGAAAATAGAATGTAAAGGAAACAGAAGAAAGTGCATATGGAAGGTTGTGTACTTAGTTGAAAAACCAACCACCACCAACCTTCCCCAACAGATTAGCTGAGGTTATAGACATACCAACAAAGTCCAGTGTCGTTGCAATGAACAAGAAGTCCAGTTTGTCTGGGTTACAGAAGCGCTACAAAAACAAACAAGCTGATGACCTACACACGCACACATGCACACACACACACACACACACACACACACATATGCTGCTAGAACAAAAAGACTGATAACATGTAGGTTAAAAAAAAAGCACACATAAAAAATTACACTGTAAGTTAGTATTCAAATTCAAATGTAGTGGCGGGTGGTGGTATCTTGGTTTTTAAAGCTTATTAAAACATGAAAAAAGGCCAAAGATTCTGTAACAGTTTACATGCTGAAGTATGGCTTAATGATGAAGTTTATACCCATTGGCATTAAACTACGCTTCGTAGTTAAAAGAGTGAATGTACCAAGGTGATTGTCAGCAGGAGAGATTGTTGCAAAGAGCAGCTTGATACCATTGAGTTAAATTCATCACCTAGGCTGTATTTTTCTCCTGGCAACAATCAGAACTGTGGTAACCATCCTCTTCACCCCTGCTGCAGAGCAGACTCATCAGTGTGAGACCTGACCTGCTTTCGACTGGATGGAGCGACAGAGAGGTCATCAGGTTTAACAATTTGTCATGACCCTTTTCCCCTGGAACTGTGTCACTCTGTTTCAGTGAGTTCTTTGTACTTTTGAATGGTTATTGGCTTTCAGATCTACAGGAATGACCTTTTTTTTTTTCATCAGTTCTCTGTATGAAGGATGCTGTAGCATTCTGCCTGTGAGACTTGGTTCTAGAGAGAGTCTTGTGCTGACTGCAAAAGGGGATAGTATTGTTCCAAGCTTTGTCTATGTCTACTGTGTATCAAATGTGTAGAGGAAGACTTGTTTGTCAAAAATTCACTTTTTCTGTTTAGTATTGTGGAATCAGTAAGCGTTACTTTTTACATTATTTTGTGTTTGTATCTCAGGTTGTTTTCAGTAAGGCTTCAGTCCTATTCTTTCTGTTTTATGTTGAAGCAACAGTTATGTATTTTTGCATGTTAAAAAAGTGTAGCCAGCTGCCATCATGATCATGTTAAGTTAGCCAAATACAGCCTCAGCAAACACAGGTCAGGTGATTCCATAAAGCCATGTGTTGATGAGCGAGAGTTTGGCCACATGAGTGGCTTCACTTCAGCAGTGATGTCCCTTCTCAAAACGTCGGCCCTCGTACAACGAAACAGACGAGTTACCTCTGTACAGGGTCAAGATTGATCTTTCACATCATCACCCCCAAGGCACAGACTTTAGTACACTCCATTAGTGTGAACAGGACTGTAGTTTTCTTACCCTGTGGCAGTTGTCTCTGATCTAATATAATCATTGATCGCACAATTTGACCAAGGGCCAAACTTGATTCAGTAAAGGTTGGAATGCTGATGAGGGTTCTGGGTTGATGCTAAATCCACATAGTTACTGGTAAGCTTGAAAAGACTGGGAGGAGGTGGAAAATACTTGACCCTTTCCTTAAATTTGATAACTATGAGAATTTCTCTGAATAATCAGTGAAGAAAACTTGATCTTTGAATAAATCATAAGGCAATATCTATGAGGGTCTGCCTTACGCAGTTATTGCCAGTTAATTTTGTGGTCACCACCTTAAGTGCATCTTTTTTGTGGTGTGTGTACGATATTCTTTTTAGATGGAGCGTGTCTATGTGGGAGATGGTGGATGTGGGGGAGGGGGGGTTGTGGATAGGAGGAAGAGGGGGGGGCAGGGAGTCGTAGAGCACCACACTGAACAGTTCAGTTCCCTCCGTTTCTGTTGTGTGCCATGGGTTTGGATCTGCGCAAATATTTCCCCTGTCCATTCTGTAATGATGTCAGTCCGTCATTTTCTCTGGATCTAGGTATATGGCCATACCAACAGAATTTGATTTATGTCAGTAGATCTTCATATGGTCCGATGTGCTGCACCATGGCTTCACATACTTGTTGATGAACAAGGTGGTAATATGATCAGTACAAATGACGTTTATTGCATTATGGTAACGCCTCATTTCCATGGTTTTGAATTCTTTCCAGATCTGCCGTGATTGCCCGGTCCTGCATGCATGTGGACAGGAAGATGGAATATACCAGTGCACATGGAAACCTAGTCTTGTGTTTCATCGAGAGGTTATCCTGCCTTACAGGTTTCACTCTGGACAGTGCGTATATTGTATTTACTGCTCTTGGTAGGATTTCTGGTTTTATCTCATGGAAAATGATGGCTGCCAGGTAAGTGAACCATTGAGCAGTTTGTAGTTTCTGTCCCATGGACATGTATTGGGTGGAAATGTGGATAGACATCAACTTAATCCTTACAGAACAGATTTCCTTGCCATATCTGAATGTTTTAGTCATTGTTTGAATAAGCTCGGAGACTTCTTGTTCACTGCTTGCCCAAGTCATAGGTGTGATCTGCAAATTGAACATTCACGATGGTTCTTCCTCCGAGGCTGACATGATCTTCATGAAGCATTCCACCAAAGTGTTTCAAAGGTGCGGGAGATACAAGGCAGTCTTGACAAACTTTAGCCCAAGAATTAATCCACACTGATAGTGCCCTGTATGAGCATTTTTACTGGTCGCTTCGGAGTGCACGTTGCTGATTGGCTGTGATCAGCATTTGTCTGATGTGATTTCTTCTGTAGCACCTCCTGCCAGACATTGTTGAACACAGCTTTGACATTCATGAAGATGTGGTAAAACTCTCTAATGTTTGAAGGCACTGACTATACTTTTTCATTTTCCCTCAGGTATTTGAGTTGCTTTTCACAAAGGGGACGCCACTTGAAAAAAGTTGTTTTCAACAGTACTTCTGCCTTCGCAGAGTCCAACCTGTTCTAAAGCATTCATGGTATCTGTTTCTATTCAGAATAATTTTGAGGATGATTTTGCTGGCGTGGCTCATCAAGCTGATAGTGCAATAAGTTCTGGCCTTGTCAGAGATTTTTCTTTTCTGGGGAAGGTGATGGTTAGTGATAGAGTCAGTGGCGTGGGCCACTCCCCAGTGTGCCGGATTTTGCTGCAGATGGCAATGAAGATATCAATTACTACCTCTCCCTCACATTTCAAGAATGCTCATGGATGTTCTTGGTGCCTGCAGCCTTCCAACATTTCCATGATGTCACTGCAGCTGGGACATGTTCACAAAATTATAAAAAGTCATCCTCATTGATCAATCCAGGACTGTTAGTTCACTTGCATTGCCTTTGTTCCATTTGTTAAAGGGAGTTCAGAGCTCGTTCCCCTTATTCTGTCTTCCTGTGAGGAGTTCAGAGCTCGTCCCCCTTATTCTGTCTTCCTGTGAGAGTTCAGAGCTCACCCACCTTATTCTGTCTTCCTATGAGGAGTTCAGAGCTCACCCACCTTATTCTGTCTTCCTGTGAGGAGTTCAGAGCTCACCCACCTTATTCTGTCTTCCTATGAGGAGTTCAGAGCTTGCCCACCTTATTCTGTCTTCCTGTGAGGAGTTCAGAGCTCACCCACCTTATTCTGTCTTCCTGTGAGTGAGACGGATGTCATCTTTGTCTTCCTGAATGGTGCTGACTTTACTCTGTCTTCCTGTTTTTGAGGAGTTCAGAGCTCGCCCACCTTATTCTGTCTTCCTGTGAGGAGTTCGAAGCTCGCCCACCTTATTCTGTCAAGTCTCTGAATGGTGCTGACTTGACTTTTTATGTGGTCAAGTCTCTGTAGTTTTAAAAACTCTTTGCATCGTTGTCTGTGTATTCTCGATGTCTCCAATGTCCTGCTGGTTGATCCGGCTTTCCTTTCCATTCATTTCCTCACTGATCCTCGTGTTCATCGCATTGCTCTTAAAAAATCAAATTGTGGCATGGATAGAACGTTAAAATCTCACCAAGTTTTGTGGTGTAAACACATTATGATTGCTAAAAAAATCAAATGTTCTAGAACGTTAATCTGTTTTAGGTGTAAACACATTATGATTATGATACTAAACATTATGTACTAACAGTGTGTTAGCAGATTGAAAGATGCAAGTCTGCAAGACATCTGTCAGTAGAAGATTATTTAAGAAAATGAGAAGACTAGCAATGTGTGCTGTGGTCATCTCCAAATGTTGGTCAGGAACAATTGCAGGACATAAAAACAAGAAGGGGAAAAAAAAAGGTACAAAGCCTCCTTTCATTTTCTTTTTCAGTACTGCCGAGACAGTTCACGCATACATTTGCACACATATATTCACTAACTCGCTTTCTGAACTGATAGGAAGATTTGACAAAGCATCGCAAGACAATTCTGTTTTAAATACTCTTTGGAATTTATTGAAGAAAAGGACAGATCCATTTCACACATAAAGTGTTAGTGCTGTTGTATATAATCATAATGGTAAATATGGCAACACCAGCTGTGTCTGGTTTCCTCTGGGAAGCATTCATAGGTTTATCATTGGCCTCTGGAAGTGGTACAAGGCAGCAGTTGAAGAAGACAAAACTGTTAGGGGCAAAAATAACAGCACAAGTGGCAGGTTTTGCTGCTACAGTAACAACACGGTGAATACAGCATGGGACAATGTCCTACTTTAGTCTAGGCATTATGTGGGGAAAAAAAATAATGAATTTAAAAAGTTAAAAACCCCTATTTCCACTTTTATGCTCACAGACTTAGGCATAGATGTTGAACTGTGGCTCAACACAGCTTTTCGTTGTCAGTTGAGAATGGCATATACTGGCAACTTTCAAGCTTTCCTCAGCTCGGTTTTGTTTACTGGTTTGTTTATTCACAAACAGGAAAATGTCATATGTCATAAAAACGAGGGATCCAAGTTACACACAGCACTTTGAACAAGGCAGGAGTGCAAATGTGGAGATAACCGACCTGTTGCAGAAAAAAGTCAGGGGAAGATGAAGCCTGTTTTTTCCACTGCAGAGTTACCTTTTCTCAGTTTAAGAGTCAAGCAAATACATCTAGAGTCAAGTATTTGATCTGAAGCGCACATCAGGATGATGATTGAGATATTGACTGTATGCATTACAGGAGCCATCTCACAGAAAGCAAACTCTAACACAGATTGCCTCTCTTGTAGATTTTCAAACGATTGTTACTGGAAGCCGGAGACCAAGAGTCTACTACATTTTACTCTATGCATTTTTACAGCCTGTAAAAACTGAAATCCAGTACTTACGTATTTTTGCCCATGAATGACAACAGCTTGCAGTGGATATAAGTTTTATCAACCATGATACGCAACCTGAATATGCAAAGAGCTCCTTTTGTTTTGTTTTGTTGTTTTTTGTTTTACAAGAACTTCCTGATAAATGCAGGTGGTTTAAAAATTTGCGTCTTTTTTTCCCACAGGTTTTTTTCATTCAACATGGTGGTAATGTTTAAAGGATTCAGTATGCATTAAACGAGACAGGTCACTATTCAAACAGCCATGTTGATCCAGTACAATCTTCACATGCATTGAGATGTTGAAGTGCAATAAGCAATGTATGAATCCCGTAAAATGAACTTTTAAAAAAGCTCAGATTTCTATCAACAGGATTGCTGTGGGGAAATTGGTCTATGCTGTGCACAAAGGCTTGAAAGGGTTAATGCATTGACATACTGTTCCGTTGTAGGGAGGGCTACACCATTTGCTTCCCTTCACATTTTTTTCCCTGGTAGCCTTTTGGAAAGGGGATAAAAAAAAAAAGACAAAGAAATAAGAAAAACTGTGTGGGTTTTTTTTTTGTGTTATAATATAAAGGTTAGAAATGGTGACAGGCAAATATCAAGTTGGACAGTTTTTTTTTTAAATGGTTGAAAACATGAACAAAATCACTGTGATAGTAAATTTTACTACCTTGGGAAAGGGGGGAGGGGGGGGAGTACACTGATCCAAAGACAGGAGCTCGTATTTGTTAATTGTCCCACACAGGTGTTAAAAAGTAAAACCCCATGAATCATCACAGACAACAATCATTAATTCACCAAATCAAGCAAGTGTTAAAACATTGAAATAAGTATAGTATTTGACATGATCTTGGCAAGCTAAGTCAATCAGTAGTCTGCTCTAACAATTAGGGGCCCACGAAAAAAGAACCACACAGGTGATTAGGGGCAATGAAAGAAGAATCACACTTGGTTAATCACAAGCAAATCCTTTGCTAATATAAATGTGTGTGTGTGTTGGGGGGGGGGGGGGGGGGGGGATTTACATGGTTTCATAAGCAAGAATACCATGGTTGGTCCACAAGCATGTGCATGTGCACATTTTCCTACTTTTGGCCTTGGCTTGACCTGACAGAAATGTCACTGGTCAGAAAAAGCAAATCTATTTTTGGCCATCTTTTCTGGATATTGTCTATTCTACAATGTCTTAAAAACACTGACATTCAAATCCTACAAAACAACAAAAAAAAACAACAACAATTTTTCAAAAGATCAAACGGTATGTAAGCAGAAACAGCATGTGCGTCACAGTTTCAACATGCACAAAGAATTGTATGTACAAAGTTATCGGTGCAGACGAGGGGGGGGAGGGGCGGGTGAATCACATCTCCCCAAACACTGGGCCATGACGACAGTGGATGGACTTGCTGTACAGAGAGGGGATGGGACAGATGGTCGATAGCTTTTTTGTCGTTCATTAGCACCAGACATCAGTGACTGGGGGACCCCACGAAGCCAGGCTTTCTGACTTGACAGGGTGGACGGAATCAATTGGCGATGGTTCACGTAAGCGCACACTCTTGTTTCATCAACATGAAGGCAAGGGCTGATGCAATCATACTGTTTGCTTGGAAAACGGCAATAAAAATATACTGAACGGAAATCCATCTTTTAACCATGTTGACACTAAGCCTGAAAAATATATAGGTATAAATTTACTTAGCAGGAATCAAAGCATGACCATGTACACTGTCATTTTTATACAGATCTGCTGTTACACGTCGTTTGCTGCAAAGTCAAATCAAGAGATCATTTGACCATGCATATATGACATTTCATAGCTGCTCTTTGGAGCTACCAGCTGCATAGCCAAAATATGAGATCGATCTTCTGATCATTCACGCCGTCATTTGACAATCTACTGTCATGTATGGCACACTGCATAACCAAAGGAACTTGAAAATAAAGGTGGTACGCACTTAGCCGTTCCTTCAGTAGACAACCCACTGGTTTAACTTCTGGATTTCGAGTTTCAGGGCAATTCATGCAGTGCCAAGTCTGCAAGAATATCAGTGGCTCTTTCTGTATAAACTAATTCTCTGCTAGAAATTTCCCCTTTTCTGTCCCTCCCTTCATCACAGTATAAATTGTATCCCAACATTCTTAGTACTGTGTGAGAGATTTTTTTCCCCTTTTCTTTTACCTTCAGCAGTATTTAAAACATTTCTTGCTTTTGTCACACCAGTTGGGTTCCCCTCTGTTCTGTTTCATTTTTTTTTTGTAATCAAACCTTTTTGGTCCCTTCACTTGTTTTTGACAAACCCTAATTAATTTTCTTGATTAGCTGCACACCATTTATAAGGTGGCCACTAGGGGGTGAGAGATTTGCCATGGAAATGGTTACTAACTTTGACCAGTTTTCACAGTATATCTCTTGTACAGTTCCAACCATGAATGCACAGCTGTGTGTTTCTAGGATCAATACAGTATCACAGACCTTTGGAAGATGCACACGCACAGAGAGAGGGACAAAGACATCAGAGTGGTCATCCAACAGTTTGGTCAGGGTTGCTTGAAAGCTTATATACAAAGCGCATGTGTGGAGCTGGAAACGTTCTTTAGCGCCAACACAAGTAGAAAGAAAAAGATTCTCAACTGTCAACAAAACTCTGTCAGCAAATAACTCTTGTTGCACTGTAAACGCACACGCACTTCATTGGTTAAAGGTTAATTTACATGGGAAACAAACATAACCCCAAAGTGCATATTACCAGTCTTCTGTGGAATTTGCCCATATGCCATGAATTTGTGACAAAAGTTATACAAACCTCTGAAAGGGAAAAGTCACATCTGATTTACACAGATGTGAATTACACATAGGAATGACCATATATTTGCTGCTTCTAAGTGTGTAACCTCACAAACGCCACTTTCTTTGATGCCTCCAATACCAATACCTCTGCTCCCCCCTCCCCCCCCCCCCCCCCCCCCCCCCCCCCCTCCAGCTCCCTCTTGTGCAAGATGCTGTGGGTGGGTGTGTGGTTTTTTGTTTTTCTTTTTGGCTTCAACTATAAATAGGATCTGTGCCCTCTGATGATGTTGGAAACGTTTCCTATTTTTTCAAATTTTCAGAGTTTCTTGTTTTTGTTTATATTTGTTATTTGTTGATCTTTTGTTTATAATAACATGGGTATTTTAATTTCCTTCTCCTTTTTTGGGTTTGGGGGAATTGGTATTTTTTTTTTATTTTTGTTTATTTTAAGTTGTATTAATTTTTTTACAATGATTTATATGATGATATTTTTAATTTTTTTAATTTCTGGTTTGGATTGTTTTAAAAGTAATTTTTATTTTTTTTTTTTTTTTTTATTTTTTATTTTTTTTGTTTTTTTTTTTTTTAATTTTTTTTTTTTTTTTCTCCCCCTTTTTCTAAGTCATTCACCGACAACTGGGCATTGTTTTTTGTTTCGTTGCTTGTTTTTACTGAAACTTGGTAACCCTCCAAGAAACGTTGTTATTTCTGTATACAATTCATGCAATCAGTTCAGGAAGGAATTTTTGTAAAAACAAAAACAATGATAGGTTTTCTGCTTTGGACACTGGTTTTTCCAAAGTGGAATATTCATTCATCTTGATCAGACCATGGCAAATACGCATACGCAGATTCAAACCAATGCCTTTACACTTTATAAATTCAAAGACAGACAGAAGATACACAGTCACAAGAACCAAACTTTTATGATGCTAGAGAATAGTCACATCTGGTGGAGTCTCTCGTATCAAGGTAACGCAAATATCAACAAATATGTACCCTGTACCTCAATGGCTACACGTTAAAAAAATGTTTTGGTCATAACATAACAGACTCCAAGCGAATCAATGAACAGGGTTATTCATACCGGTCTTACTGGATTCTGTTACATGAACATGAATAAACCTGACACAAAAACCGGGTTATGTACATTGTGCATTGACTGTTGGTCCAGGTCTCACAGGTACTTCTTCTTTCTTTTTTTTTTTTCCACACACACAAAAAAACATTATACGTTTTGACAGATCGGTTTTGTAATGTGTCAATAAACTCTACTGATATCACACTGACGAAAAATCGGACAGCCTTTTTAAGGTATCTGCTAATCTTGGACAATGAGAGCTGTCCCGCCATCATTGACCTTGGACAATGAGTAGCTATCTTGCCTTCACTGATCTTTGACAGCCAGTAGCTGTCCTGCCCCTCACTAGGCCACAGAGGAGGTTGCAGCTGGCCACATCTTCACCCGGCCGTGCTCAAACTCCCCTTCCCCTTCCACGTCCACCCGTTTCTTGTACTCCACCAGAGCAGTCATGCTCAGCGGCTCCCAGTCCGACGTGTAACGATGCAGTTGCATGGCTGACTGGGCGGTGCGGCCACGCTCCCGGCTTGGTGGAACTGCACAAAAACAGGAATTGCTCTTGAAACGTGATGAGAAAATGCAGTGCACAGTTAGCAACCGAAATCGTCTGTGCTTCTAATGCATGGAATGTTGTATTAATGCGTGTTTTTATAACACAATGATGGATTTTTTTGTTTGTTTGGTTTGAATTCAGTATTGTATCCAGTTTGTTTAAAGGGATTTTTTTATTCTTGAACATGAGTTTCTCGGGGGTTATACATTTTCATTTTGTTGCAACTGGTGGAAGGTCAGTTGCTAGATCTGACACCAAAAGATGGGGAGGGGGGGGGGGGGGGGGGGTCTACTGCAACAAAGAACCTCGCCTGTTTATTTCCATCGCAGACAAAACGACTACTGATATTATGTATGTAGAGAGTTTCATTTGACTATGAAGAATACCAGTACTGAAATTGATCCCCCAATTGGCTTTATCCCCAAATGGGCTTTGCTTCTCATATCGACTGTTCCTCTCCGCATGGTCATTTCATACTTAACCAGGCTTTGACCTTACTTGAGTATTGTCTCCCTTCCTCCTCTCTTGAATTGGATTCTTGAAACTGGCTCTCCCCTTATCCTCGATGTCAAAAGGCTTTAATAGGGTTGAGATCATCGAGAGCTGCCTGTTTCCATGGGTAAGACATGCCTAGTATGAGTTACTATTGTACAGTTTTCTTAACACCCATCCCCATGTTCCTCATTCTTCGATAAGGTGACTGCCCTGACATGGATGGCCTTTTGCGGACAGCTGGGCTAAAAGCAACATGAACTGTTCCTAACTACTTTATTGTTAAGATGCGATTATCGGACACAGCTTGTCATTTACCCATTCCCATGCCCCCAACAATATTCATGTATACTCTGGACATAAGTTTATTTCTGACAGCCTTTCACATGCCTCCAGTCCGCAAGTCCCTTTACTACATGTCTGTATTAACATTTCATACAGCTTGTCACAAACGAAGCCCCCCCTGCCTGTAACATTTTACTATAAGTACATGTCTGCGATCGACTCACACATCTGGTCAACTCTCTTTCTCTTTGCCGTCTTTCATATTAAACCTGACCACTCTTCATTCCTTCTGAAGCAATATTCAGAATACATGCTGGTGTTGGTTGATTGGTAGTGGGATTTGTGCGTGGTTCAGAGTATTTACTGGTGGGTTAATCCATTTGTAATTGTTTTGTTGGGATGGGAAATGGGCTGAGAGACTGATGCCAGGCTGGCTAATGGTACGGTTGATGCCATTTTTGTTTGCAGCAAGTGTTTTGTGTAATGCTATTTGGAAATTTGTTAGCTAGTTTGATGTGTGGGTTCAGTAAATATGCTTCAGGCTTTTATTATGTGATACGGACATTAAATATTACTAGGGAAAGAGAAATCAGTTGCTTGTAGCCCAGTCAACCACAAAGGGCCACATCAGGGTTGTCACCTCATTGAAGTCAACTCTTAAATATCAGTTATTATTAAATTTCTTCAGGCTTTTATTATGTGATTAGACATTAAATATTACTAGGGAAAGAGAAATCAAGTTGCTTGTAGCCCAGTCAACCACAAATCCACATCAGGGTTGTCACCTCATTGAAACTCTTAAATATCAGTTATTAATAATTTTCTAGTTGCAAAGTGAAACGACTGCGAGTTTTAAATAAATGTCATTCCTTCCAGAGCAATATTCAGAATACATGAAGCAATGGTGTACATGATTGGTAGTGGGATTTGTGCGTGGTTCAGAGTATTGTCTTGTGACTCGTTTGTCCACGTTTCTCTGGGCGGTTCGCTGACATTTATTTAAGATTTGATTATAATTTTCATTTCTTACATTATGTCACACCCCCTTGACCTAGACACTGTCCGCAGTGGACCTAAGCTTACTTCATTCATTTTGCCACTGTAGGCAGGGTTAGGACACTTTGTATCTTATCTTCACAGCCTCTACACATGTCAAGTGTATGTGAATGAAAGACGGGATGCAAGTTTGTCACGGTGTGGTGCGTTTGTCACCGAGTGAGCTTGTGAACCACCATGAAGAGGTAATAGAATGGGTGCTACATAAATATCCCGTATATCACTGTTCTGGTAAGAAACTTACGGCAGCAAAAGGAGAGGGCCAGGCTCAGCCCTCGATCGCTAATGAATCATTCACAGTTCTCTCCCCCCATTACACAATGGGAGTTCAGTCTACAGCTTGTCATTCACTCACAGGTAAGTGAGGCTACTCTCTCCCTAATGCTCATGATTTTATCTGTATGTTCTATTTCCCCAGTGCTCATGATTTCATCTGTACATTTCATTTTCCCAATGCTCATGATTTTATCTGTATGTTCTACTTCCCCCAATACTCATAATGCCATCTGTACATTCTATTTCCCCAATGCTCATAATTTCATCTGTATGTTCTATTTCTTCATTGCTCATAATTTTATCTGTATGTTCTATTTCCCCAGTGCTCATAATTTTATCTGTATGTTCTACTTCCCCTAATGCTCATGATTTTATCTGTATGTTCTACTTCCCCTAATGCTCATGATTTTATCTGTATGTTCTACTTCCCCCAATGCTCATGATTTTATCTGTATGTTCTGTTTTTCCCAGTGTTCATGATTTAATCTGTGTGTTCTATTACTGAAGTTTGTTGAGATAGTTTGATGTATATCAAAAAAGTGTATTGTACAAGAGATTATTTTTTCATAGAAACTAACTGTGTCAGTCTTTCATCAATTTTTTTCCCAACACAAATTGAAATCAAATCTGTATAAACGAAAAAAAAAAAACCACCATGTGGAAAAAGCACCTCTGAAAAGCATACTGATCTGGTGTGTGTCTGCCTCATCTACGTGCATCTCCTAACATAAGAATCAATGTAGTTCCTTCTTTTATTTTCTTCAGGCATACAACTTTTTTTCCTTTTTAAGCAGAAGACTGACATTCTGTGTTTGATTAAAACTGATCCGCCCTATTCTTTTTTCTTTCATTTTTTTTCTTCTTCTTCTTTTCATTTTATTTTTTAATTTGTTTGTTTTATTCTATGTGTGTGTGTGTGTGTGTAAAGCAATTTGGTACATTCTAAGACTGTGGATTTGTTACTTCATGGTTTGATGCCAATTTCCTTCCCCACCTCCCACCTACCCCAACTGATCATCTAAATTCTCCCTGCTATTTGATGTGTGGTTGTTGTTCGTTCATTGCTTCCTGTTCTGATTCGTCCGTTCCTTCTGTGACTCATTTTCGTTGCTGTAATTTCCACAAATTTGGGCACGTTTGTTCACTCTTTTTCAGTTACTTATTTCTTCGTTAGTTTTTTGCACACGCTGACTGTCACGACATACCAGAGTAAGATGAAGCAGGGTGGGAGAAACTCCATGGCGGAGTAGGACTTGGCCATGTGGTGGGGCTGCGGCTTTTCCCTCTGCTCCTTCTCCTCCTGGAACTTCTGACTGAATAACCCAGTGCTTTCGGCCTCCTTCTCCGTCAGGAACTGATACCTGCACACAGCACCAAGCATTGGTCGTCATCGTGGTTAATTCACGTCAGTGTGTGTGTGGCGAGATATATACCACACTTGCAGGAACAGACCCCCTAACCTCGTTTCCCCCCCCCTTCCCGTCTCCTATCTCTTTTAAGCATGTAATTGTAATATATGTGGCTAAAATCCTGACATCTTGCCTGGCAGTTTTTTTCTAAAAAGTTTCAACCAGTTTTCTTGGGTGGTCACCACTTTTGCTGTTTTCATTCAGTAAAACGCAGTAAAAAGAAAAAAAAACAAACAAGCAAGCTGAGACACACACATACACCCCCCCACCCCCCCCTCCCCTTAGGTCCAAGTTAAAAGAAAAAAAAAAAAAAAAGAACAAAGGGAAACTACAGGCTCAGCTGTTCCCAATTCACAACTGAAGCAGCTCAACAACAATTATATATTTACAGCCCCTGAACTAAGCGTCAGCAATCCTCTAGGAATGAGTGGTCCATTCCTACCTAAAATCTGAAGGGGAAAAGTTGCGGGGGGAAATCCTTGCAAAAGAGAGGGCCTTAAACTGTTGAAGCTGGATGGGAAATTCCCAAGATGGGATAATACCAGCAATGGAGGAGGAGGGGATGTAGACAAATAGAGAAGACTGGAGTAGATGGGCTATTGTGAAAATGAGGCAACACGTCCAGAAGCTGGAGGGCTTAGTTAACAATGTCAGTGAGGTTAATATCAGTTGTCTGGCTTCAGAGGATGAAGCCCCCCCCCCCCCCCCCCCCCCCCCCCCATTCAATTACAACTGGTTACGTGTGTGAAGAGAACACTTTATAACTGCTCACTGCAGGATGTAAGTCATCAGTGTACGATAGATATCGGCTATTTCTGCAGGAATTAGTGTATCAGCTGACAGTGAGCCATGTAAAAAAAAAAAAAAAAAAAAAAAAGCAAAAAAACAACAGAGAAAACAACAGTGTTATGTGTGACCAGCATCCTAGTGGCTCTGCAGGCAGTGCCATACACCAACCATATGGGTTCATACTGTGTGTGCATGTGTGTGTGTGTGTGTGTGTATGCACACTCATGTGAGATTAATGAGTGGTGTTTTTGTGTGTAAATGCAAACTGTCTGTGTGCAAACGAGCATGTGACTAATTCTTTCTGTCCTACAATGCTTCAGGTGAGGGGATGGCCTGTCACAATAAAATATCAATGAAAAAATACAGCCACGCACAGGGAAGCTAGGAGGAAGACGAAAAGGAAAGCAAATCATAACAGACCACTGTCAAACCGCATTTATTTCCCTTGAATTGTACCGAGACAGACTAGTCTGTGTGAAAATATCTTAAAGGTGATACAAGGATTTAACATAGCTCTTCTTGGATGTTAATCATGGCCAACTTGACCTTTTGGGGTGAGGGCATCCCATTCAGGGTCAGCCGGATGTGGATTCCCAATTTTTACAGTTCTACTGACAAAACACTATACAGTATTTTCATTCATCCTCTCAAAGTTCTTTTTATCTAACTTTTCACATGTTTTGCAGTTTGAATTCAGTTCTTCTGGATTCATTTTGATGGACTAATCTTTCATGCATTCTTTTTTACAGCCACCATGGCAGGAACTCTGAAAAGACTTAATGACATTTTCATCAGCTACACTGAGCAGGTGTTGGGTAAGCTATGCATTTCACTGAAAAGGGAAAACAGTCAATAATATCAATCTCATCTAAGTGATCAGTTTGGGAGACAGACTCTCTGCTCTCTCTCTCTCTCTCTTTCCAACACACACACGCACACAATCCTATTGGAAGCACTGGATTATGTTACATAGACTCCAATCAATAAGACAGAGAAAATACATAAAACAACCTCTTTTGTCGTGTAATATGGTGTGATCTATGTATGATAAGGTGGTTTGTCTGTGAAGAGTTTACCAGCATACAAGGATTGGGAAGAATTACTTTGGTTTAAAGTGGGCACAGCTGCTTCTTGTATAAACTTTGGGGGCCAATTAACTTTCCACATGATGCCAAACTTTTGTTTGTCTGGCTTCTAGTGTCTGCTAATATCTCAGCCTTCCACCTATGACATTTCCAGGAAAAAAAAAAAAGAGACAAAAAAATAAAGACCACGAAACAGATTTTGTCCAGAACACCCAAAGCCAGCCCAAAATATTGAATTTGCCATGTTTTGCATAGACAGTGATCAGACATATGAAAAGAGACTGTCTTGCGGGAGATTGCTTACAGATTCACATACATACACACACGGAGACAGTGGACACCTGCTGTTGATTCTGTAGTGTCCTTTTGCTCATATGTCTTGTCTTTTTCTTGAATTAATATACTTTTTGTTACATTTAAATTTTAATTAATTTTCTGTCAATAATTTTCACAGTTAAACGACTTTGGTTGATTTTTTTTAAATCTAATTTCTGTAGTCTGACTGACAGTTGACTGACAGTTGCAGGTATGGGGAAAGCTGGAGACCTCAGCCTGGCCTAATCTTATCCTACCTTAAGCTTTTCCGTACATCGCCTAAAATTTTACGCACCACATGTCATGGGTCTCTGAAGACCCAAGCTTTTTGTGAAGGAATAAACCTTAGCCAAACATCGTGGGTCTCCACGGCCCTGGTTGTGCTCTGAAGAAATAGACACTTGACGTTGCCTCGTGGGTCAGTTCAGACCCTGGTTGTGCTCTGAAGGAACAAACACTTGACGTTGCTTCATGGGTCTTCTCTGACCAGTGAAAATCATGAGTGTGGGTCATTTCAGACCCACAACCTATGGGAAAGGTTAAGGAGAGCGGACACAAGACCATACTGTAAATTTAATGCACCAGTTACACAGTTCTACATTTACTGAACAGAATCTGTTCTCTTCCGAGTGATGACAGCCATGATGAGACCCTGTGTTTTGGGCTCAGCTGTAATAGGAATAAAACTAAACTTTGAAAACCATTTTTCACTTTACAGTTTAAGTTTACAAACAAATATTTGAAAATTCATACTAGACCAACAATGTGCACTTACACACATTCACAAATGTGCACTATGATAAGCTGTTCTTTTTTTTCTGTCATTTATATTTCAAGTGTATCAGCCCTCATATTGCCAAGTAAAGTCAGCCAGACTTAAAGCCAGAACTAACTAAAAGGGCTATCTGCACCAGTAAATGAAGTGTTGCAATCAGTGTCGAAGGCTTGCAGGCTGGGAAAATCCTGGATCCTGGTCCCATCAAAGACTTCTATTTGTGGGAGTTTTCAAAGCCAATAGATTCAAACCCAGGTAAAGTATAGGCTCAGATGGGAAGACTGGCTACACATACATGCACCTCTTGTTGCTGAAATTTTCCTGATCAGCACTACAGGTACGTGTATCTCTTGGGCCTGGCCGACACCAGTGTACAGTCCTGTAATGTGGCCTTGGACCAGAATGAAACTCTGCTGCATCATCTTCATCATCCCTGTCTTCGACGATCATTATTGAAAATCCCAGAAGATCTCAAATTCTGCAAGGTTCCTTCCTGACCTGCTCTCATGGTGACTTCTGTTCAGATCTCCAGTCCATGTCTGTGCCCATGGTGAATTCATGTTAAAGTACTGGTATGGGAAAGTTCATGGAGAAATGTTTGGACGGATGGATGTGGTGGCGCCATCTGGGGGGGGGGGGGGGGGGGGGGGGGGGGAGGGGGGAAGGGGGTGAGCTCACTCAAACTGGCTCTCAGACTGTGCGACTGTTATTAGGGGTTTTAGTAGATACTGTCCTGAGCATGCTGCAACAGACGAAGATGAACTGAACATCTCTGAAGTGACTAAGCAGTCATGTGCTGTTTGGTGAGTTGCTTAATGACAACCTCATATTGTTTGCTCCCCGTGGACTTGATAGTGAAGTTGTAACAAGTGTGGGTGTTGGGTGTGTATGGGAATGCTGGATTGACTGGAGTGTGAAAGATGCTACTGGGAGGTACAGATGATAAGAGAGAAAGAAAAAAACAGAAAGATTTGCAATTAAAAGCTATGTGCACACGTACTGATCCACACTGTGTGTACATGCGCACATTCACCCATGTAAGTTATGCGCAAACATAGTTTTCAAGTAGCGAATTCCCATCTTAAAACACTATTCCTCTCCCTGCCCAGATACACTGCACACTAGAAGCTCAAGTCCACCCGCCTCCATGCACAAACATTTTGAACACATTTGCTTTTCTGGTTTTCCCAAACATGACCATTACTGGTTACCTGGGCGTTCTAGGTTTCTTCTTCCTGGCGGCGATGGCGTGCCAGATGTTGTGCAGCTCATTGGTCGTCTCGCTGAGCTGTCGGCTGTGGGCAGAGTGTCTAATGTTCTCCTTTTCTTCTTCCTCCTCCTCCCTCTTCATACATCTGATCTTTGCCGGTGTTGATCCATTTCATGTACTCTGGTTCTGACATCACCTGCAATGCGCAAACATCACAAACCTTAAATCACCAAGCACAGAGAAGTAGCATGACGGGGAGGGGAAGCTGGGGCAGGGTGGAGGTGAAGCATGTAATGCAGACTCTGGGCCCATCCCCTTTTCCAACTTCCTCCATTTGCCCCGTTTTCCAACTTCCTCCATTTGCCCCGTTTTCCAACTTCCTCCATTTCGAAAGCATTCAAATGTGTACTTTGAAAGAAAAAGAAAACTGTCGTTCAACGCTGGTGGGGAAGACTAGATCATAAACTCTACCACTGGGTACTGTAATGTGTTCACAGAACGGAAACGCTCCCACCCTGCCCTCCCCACCCCCCTCTCTCCCACTGCTTATCAACTTTTCATTGAACAATTTACTGTTCTCCTCCTCCCCTCCATAGAGGTGATCCATGTTGTAGCATGGACCACTAGTTTACAGTTTGATCTTCTGTCATGTCCTGTGTGCAGTACTGTTAAGTTTGCGACATTCTTCTAACATGGCTTTCTTTTGACGCTTTGGTTATCACTGGGATACGATAAAGGTCATGTCAAACTACCGAATGATTCAGACGGATGGTGTTCGAAAGATGGTGATATGAAAGCACTTTCATTATTTTAGATAGATGGATGCTTTGTTTTCAACAAATATTCAACTGCACAGCATGATAAGTGTATTTGAAGACAGTCACTCTTTTAATATGAATTGTTATAGTCACACTTTCAATATGAATGGATATAAGTCTAGGTCATGATACTGCTCGTGAGAGATGGACAGGGAAACCAAGAACGATTTTCATCCAGAAATGAATGCTTACTTTCATTAATATATCTACTTCTTTATTCCTGCTCACATTGAGCTTGGCACTTCTAAATACCATTCCCCCAACACTCCACTCTCACCACCTCTTCAATACTTTGCAGCAGACCCTTGAACCTACGTTCAGTGACCCAATGGAAACTTTCATCATTCTTATCTTACTTTCTCCGCATCTCTCCGATACGCATATTAGCAGCAGACCTTCCTTGAACGTACAGTGACCAAATGTAAACTAACATGAATCTCACCTTACACAAAGTAAAGAGGAACAGAGTTTCAGTGAGTTAGCTTGCAGAGTCTTCAAAAAACAGACAGACAGACACAGACAAACAAAAAAACAGTGCTCTCAGTGCCTCCCACTCACAGACTGACTGTCCATCCAGGACGGCAGGTAGCGGCTGATGCTGTCGGCCTGCCCGGTCTCGGTGATGTCGGGCATGGGGTTGTCGTGCAGCAGGATGGAGGTGCGGTCCTTGTTGTTGACCGACGAGCGGTACATGAGCTCCGTCTTGTGGCGGCGGTACAGGCGGGTGTTACGCAGCTTGGACTGGTCATCAGGCGCTGATGTCTGGCACCTGCACAACAACGTCGTCACGCATGCTTGAAATCCTTCCCATACACCACAGGTGCAACTGCACCCATACTTTCACTCGGTGCTTCATATTTCAAGTGTTATCCATACAATCTTGCTGGGACTGTGTATAACTTGGTTGATGAAAGGCCCGAGCATGTGCTGCCCCCAAAATGTTGCAATTTCGTCTTTTAATGAAGGAGTAAACAAAACAAAACATAACATATAACAGGTCTCTCGCTCCTGCTGCACTGGCTTCTCTGCCTCCTATGGCACTGCTTCCAGGTTGTGCACCATGGCTGACTATAAAGATATACACAGAATGATGCTTCCTGTTGCAGTCTCTGCACCATCAGTTTCCATCAATGTCACATTGCCTCGAGTCATACATCAGAGGGGACCTAACCTATACTGCTGCTGTGTTAGTTGATTGGTCTGTTCTGATTCTACATAGCTGAGACACCACCAGGTAACATTGCCCCCTCCTTCCTCTAATATTGCCCTCTCCTCTCCCTTGCAGTGGTCATAGTTTCAAGTGAGATAAGCTTGCTACAAGTGAACACTGTTCCACGGACTGAGCATCAGATATCTCTTTCATGATACTTCAGCTTATTGTGTTTGTGTGTGTGTGTGTGTGTGTGTGTGTGTGTGTCTCATAGACTTATGTGTGTTGTGACAAAAGCAGAGCATATGTGTGTGAGTGTGTGTGTGTGTGTGTGTGCGCGTGTGTGTGTGTGTTGTGACAAAATCAGTGCATGTGTGTGTGTGTTGTGACAAAAGCAGTGTGTGTGTGTGTGTGTGAGTGTGTGTGTGTGAAAATCATTGTTACTACTTTACCATTAATGGGCATTTTCATTGCGAGTATCAGCAAAAAAAATACAACATGTAACCAAAAGCTTGCATTGTGTTCTGCATTTCCTGTTGTGCTGCCACTTCAAATAATCCCCACCTTATGGGAAAGGAAAAAAAACAGATTCTGGGCAAAATGTTCCAACAGCGGATAGAAAGAAAAACGTTGGGGATGTGGTACAGTGACCTCTTGCTTGATTTATCCACATGCAGCTCTTTAGTCATAGGAGATTGGAATCGGCTGTACTGTGCCTACTGGAAATGCATGCGAGTAACGAATCTGTGCGTTCTGTGTGTGTGTGTGTGTGTGTGTGTGTGTGTGTGTGTGTGTGTCTGTGCATGTGTGTGCGTGCACAAATGGTGGTATTCCTTACAGCCATGAATAATGATGCCGGGAGCAGAACTGTCTGCTTTGTCTGCCCTTCCCATCTCTGCCATTCCAGTTCTCAGAGATGTGACATCAGCACTCTGTGGTTTGCCCCACCCCCTAAGCCTGACCTGTATAATTCTGGTTTTCCCCAACAAAGCCTGGCAACCTATGACAACGGAATACACAACTCTTGCTGCTGGCTTGATAGCAGACATCCCCTGGAGGACTGACTCCAGAAGGTCAGCACTCCATTGTCTCATGTAAGGGTGAGCTATCGTTGGCAGCTGTAGCGACACTCAATAGCTGTTAGCTGTGGGGATCGATTCGCTGTGTGCACGTCCACAGCCTGCGAACAGTGAATGGGAGAGAAAAAAAAAAAAAAACTGCTGAAGGTGGAAAAATTTCCTGTGCCACTGTACCAAGCTGCATGCACTCAGGGGTCTATTATTCTAAACAGCATGCTGAACTCTGTATGCCAGTGAGCCGCAGCATAAGGTATCAGCCAAGGTATTAGAGATTGTGTGTTCAAGGGCAAAAATGCTAGTCTTGTTCAGAGCATCCAGAAAGAAAGGCATAGGTACCAGCTGTGTGACAGTAGAATATGAATTTGCTCTGCTGGCTAGGCCAGACTCCGCTTCCGGTAGACGTAACTCAACAATAAAGTTCCAATTTCCCTAACTGGTTTGAGTTTGTTGGAGGCTTTAGAAAAGCTGACCGATGTTAGCTGTGTAGGTTTATATCCCTGAGCTTGTGAACAATGCATCAAAGAGTAGGTCTATGAGAAAAAAAAAAAAAAAAGCCTGCCCTGTGTCTAGCTGCATGCATATATGCAGGGACTGTGAGCTGAGAGCCAAGTGGTGATCAAGTCCTGATGGGGAATGAGCTTGGGTACCATGTGCTGGCCATGTTTATAGTACAAAGGCTGTTGACAAGTAGTAAGCAGGTTGGTTATGGAATTGCCTGTGATGAAACGCCTGACAGGTCCACCCAATCAGTCCCAAGCACCCATCCATTGTACAAACTGTACCCATCCCAATCAGCAAAACAGATCTCAAATCTATGCCAACTCTCCCCTCTCAGCTACCCCCCCCCCCCCCCCCCCCCCCCCCCCCCCCCCCCCCCCCCCCCCCCCCACTTGACACAAAGGCATTAGGCAAAGAAAGTTAGGTCACCCCTGTAGACTAGACATCACCCCCTTTCTCCCTTCCCTCTCTCTCTCTCTCCCCATGTATCTACTTCGTCAGCAATTGACTAATAAGCAGGCGCATTACAGAGAACCCAGGGCCTCTCCCTCTCTTGCTCACTTTCCTCTCTCCCATATCCCCTCCACCTGTGGGACGCCATGGATAGATGGTCGATGTCAGTATTGTGGGTAACCTGCGCTGGACTCATTAGCATTCGTTCTAAAAATGTGTGCATAACTTATCTGCATTCGTTCTAAAAATGTGTGCATAACTTATCTGTCGTCGATCTTGGCACCAAGGCACTGCTGAAATTCAAACGTTTTTTTGAGATGAATGATGGTAGGGATATATTCCCTTGTTTGCGACTGACCACTCCCAGCTCTCGTCACATTGCCAATGCCTGAAATATTCAGAACAAAACTCAAGAGCAGGTTATTTGACCAGCCACTACAGTACAGAGTCAGCAGTGTGGATTCTGTGCCCTTGGTGAGCACATGTCAAAGTCGCCAGTATCGGTGAGTGCATGGGGACTGTCTTTGGACAGACATGGTGGCGTCCTCCAAAGGGAGACTCTTATTTCTTATTGGTCTCCCTGGCTCCGGGACCATGCCATCATTGTCATGAGAAAGAGGCTTGGTGGGTGCAGTCCTGTTTGTGTCGGTCAGATCAGAACTGGCACCACTGAACACCACCAAACACAGATGTGAAAGCAGTGCAGTGTCTCTCTCTGGTGAGTTGGCCCATGATGAGTAGACACCGACTATCCTTGTGGATTGCTGGTGCCAGGGCTGCTGCGCTACAAGCCAGGGTGTGGCTGGGCAGGGAGCGGGAATGAGTGGGCAGTGTAGGGGCAATGCCATTGGAACGGCAGAGAAGATGAGACAGCAAAAAGAAAAAAAAAAAAAAGTGATTTGTGTGTGTGTGTGTGTGAGTACATGTTCGAATGGATAGCGCTGAGGCATCAGCAAAGCCTTACGACAACGGAGATTACAGGAGAACAAAATTGCTGTCACCTTGAGCTACACTTCCTAATTTTATCTCCCTTTTCAGCCTCCACACCTTTTACATCAGCGCACAGCAACTGCCCTGTGAAGCTCGTTTTAAGTCCATGTTGACCTGCCACCCACAGTGCCACAGTGGACAATGCCACTCCTTTCCCTGGGCTGACCACCTGCCAGATCTAAGGAGGATGGAGTCAATCCAGGCATTTCCATCACCCCCTAGCCACAGGGGCTCTGTCCTGTCCAGCAACCCCTGGCTGAGCATCTGCCACTGTGTTAGGGGGGTGATTCGTTTAAGTCCATGTTGACCACACTCCCTAGTGCCTGTCCTTGGGTAGACCATAATGCTATCTGATCTGAGGATTGATTTGCCGTGTTATGTCACAGCCAGCAAAAGCACCCCATGGATGGACATCTGTCAACAGGGAGGGGAGGAGACCAGGGTGGGTGGGTACCGAAGGTTTTTCATGTGTTATGTGCCAGCAAAAGCCCCCATGGATGGACATACATGCAGGGTGGCTTTGTGCCATACATGCAGTGGCTTTGGCATAAAGCTGCATGCTGAATGTTCTGCTGATGTGTGAATGACCCGGATCACGTGAATGTGCTGGCCATGTTATGTGGAGAAAGAGCACCCTTGTTATGTGCAGAAAGAGCGGCTGTAATAGTGGGTGTGTGTCGACTGGCTTTATAGAGAAAAAAGGGACTGCAGAGGTGGTGTGTTGAGTGGCATTATATGGGTGTGCTGAGTGGTACAAAATACAGAGAAGGTGTGCTGAGTGGCATTGTACACAGAGAGGGTGTGCTGAGTGGCATTATATACTCAATGGGTGTGTTGAGTGCCACAAAATACAGAGAGGGTGTGCTGAGTGGCATTATACACACAATGGGTGGTGTTGAGTGGCACAAAATACAGAGGTGTGTGCAGAGTGGCATTGTATACAGAGAGGGTGTGCAGAGAGTGGCTAAATTATATACAGAGTGCATGCTGAGTGGTATTATATACAGAGCGTGTGTGCTGCGTGACATTATATACAGAGTGGGTGTGCTGAGTGGCATTATATACAGAGCGGGTGTGCTGAGTGGCGTTATATACCGAAAGGGTGTGCTGAGTCGCATTATACAGGGGGTGTGCTGAGTGGCATTATGTACAGAGGATGTGCTGAGTGGCATTATATACAGAGTGGGCGTGCTGAGAGTATTAGATACACAGAGGGTATGCTGAACGGGATTATATACAAAAAGGGGCTGTGTGTCTGAGTCAGAATGGCAAATGTGCCAGAAAATAATGTCTGCTGTTCGAGCTACTTCAAGGAAAAAAAAAAAAAAGAATATACTGATGAAGACTACATGCTTAAAGTACTACTTACACGTACAATGCAACAAAATTTCCTAAAGAAGTGAATTCATTTGACTGTTAAGTGGAGCCAGTAAGCTTGCCTGTATGCCAAGGAAGCAGATCAGAAAGGCAAAGGAGGATGGCTCTGGGGGATGCTGGGATTCCATCAGTAACCGTTTGGCTTTTGTTCCATCCTTCTAAGAATCCTGTGCTCTGTGCCACTCATTCCCCCTTCTCTGCCACTCTCGCTGACTCTCCCTACTTTTTTTTTTTTCTTCCTAATTTCACATTTCTCTTACTGACACTGAATTTTTTTTTTTTTTTTTTTTTTCTGTTTTTCGTTTCCATTTCATCAGTGTTCTACACAGACTTAAGTTCAATACTCGTTGTTTTGTTTCTCTCATTGCAGTATGTAACAAGCCATCTTTCTTTGTGTGTGTGTGTGTGTGTGTGTGTGTGTGTGTGTGTGTGTGAGAGAGAGAGAGAGTGTGTGTGTGTGTGTGTGTGTGTGTGTGTGTGTGTGTGTGTGTGTGTGTGTGTGTGTGTGTGTGTGTGAGACAGACAGAGAGAGGGAGAGTGTCCGTGTATGTGTGTGCATGTATGCATGCATGTGTGCATGCATGATGTGTGTGTATGTGCATGCATGCGTGGTGCATGTGTGTGTGTGTGTGTGTGGTGTGTGTGTGTGTGTGTGTGTGTGTGTGTGTGTGTGTCTGGGCGACTAGTTCAATAATGAAAAGCAAACACACTGCAGAGTGGACACACTAGCTGTCCTGACTCTACTTGCCAATAAGGCTTTTTTTCATGTTCCTTTTTGGAGGTTACATTTAACTGGGTTTTATTCATTATGAGAGTGTGGGGGGGAAGCTGGTGGTGGTGATGGTTTCAGTTGCATGGAAGTCTATGAAGCATCCCTTCTGTGTTGAAGCATCTCTTTCTTCACACCCACCCACTCAACATGAACAAACAAGCAAGCAAACAAAGAAACAAATAAAAATTCTTTTGACTCCCCAAAACAAACTTACCTGTCTCTTGTGTCCATTCTCTTTCCTTGTTTTCTCTTTCTTTTCTTTTCCCTTTTTCTTTCTCTTTTTGTGTTCCTTGAAGTTTGTTGCTGACATAATAAACATGTTTCTTTGCAGATTTTGTATCCTACGAATTCTGCTAGGCTTTTCACAAGTGTTCATTTATGCGATAAAAAAACCAAAAGAGATTTGCCCTAATATTCAAAGATGACAGATTGGCATTTTCTTTTACTTTCATTTTCTTTAGCATACTGTCAGCAGGAAAGATATTTTGTTATATTTTTCTCATGTAGCACTCTCAGCCTTGGTTCTGAGGGAGCGGGGGCTATTTTTTTATAATTTTTATGGCTTTTTATTTTAGTCCCTAGCCAGAGTACTTTTTGACTGAATTATATCTATATATCCTGTAGGGGGAAAGCTGTTGGAAGACTTAATGCATAAGTTGCATCGTTGATGAACGTTTTTTCCGCTTTTTTTTTTTTTTTTTTAAATTCATTAAGCCTTTTTATTACAAGAGCTCTCTCTCTTCTAACTTTTTAAGGCGGACAAATTAGAAAATAAAAAGAATACATTTGAAAAAGTAAAAGCAACAAACCTGATGTCTGCAAAAGAGGCCTGAACACAGATCCATGTGATTCAGTTCCAGAAATATTTGTACTTGAAGTGGGTATGAAAACTGTATAACAGCAGTGCACATGAAAATTGTAGGCTGATTCCTTGATGGCATCTGCAAAAGCTTGCTACAAGAAATAATCGTTTCAGTGGAATACTAGAGAAATTTAAAAAAACAAAGCTCTTAACTGAATCAAGAATGTTTTCTGGGAACAGGTTTTGGTATCTTTTGTAGACCGTAAATCAGTTCACAGCCCGTATCAAAGTAATGATGGAAAAAGTCATGCTCAGCTCTTCTTTTTGGGCCATTTAATTTTTTTTTTTCAGACTGACATTTCAAAAGAATGAACAAAAATGAATGACAGAAGGCACCATGATGAAACACAGACTGTTGAATGTAAAACAACTACAAAATATCAATGGTCAAAAGGGCCTTTTTTTTTTTTTTGTCCAGTGCACTTGACCAGTTCCGTCTCAAAAGATAAGGTGGAAACTAGATGCCCTCAGCACTGGTGAGGTTCAATCGTCTCACAGTCTCACATCCTGATCCATTGGATTCCAATCCAAATTTGGTCTTGTCCACTGAGAAAGAACTGAAGCGTCCAGGCACACAGTCCGAGAAAATCTGCTGTCACTGCTTGGTATGATACATATATATATATATATATTTACCACTGCTGTGGCTTTAGGGATGTCAGTCACTTCAGTTTTGAGTCATAAGCTTATGAACTTATTTGTAGATTGATCTGCCGTGTGTCTACTGCATTTGTCAGGACAGGGCTCCATCCTTTATGCGTTGACAGCCCTGGATCGAGGACCCTATGAGGCTGGCTGGGCTAGAATGCCAGAG
>JADBJO010003009.1:42848-45348 GCA_016801955.1 Conus betulinus | reverse complement strand
TCTCTCTCTCTCTCTCTCTCTCTCTTCGCCATGTCGCCAAATTTGTTCTGTGATCAAGTTAAGTAGGTAAGGTGCCCGAAGTCTGACCAGAGCGGTGGGCTAATGTGCCGGTCAGATGTCTGTTACGTCATAGCCATGAGACCCTCTTCTTCAATTCTTTCATCTTGGTCCGTAATTAGTCCATCTATCCACCAGCCTTAAATCGTGCGCAGAGTGGTCTCAAAACTTAGCGGATGTGGCGTAGCGTACGTGGACTAATCCCCACGCACACGCCACCTTGAAGAAACTCTCTCTCCCATCCCCCCACCCCACCTTTCTCTCTCTCTCTAAACACACACACACACACACACACACACACACACACACACTGCTGAAACACGATCGATTAACTTAAAGGGTCATAATGGTATGAGCCGGTTATGTCTAGCAAATAAAGTCTATACAGTCAAGAACACTCCCCATCCCACCCACCCCCGCAAAAAAAAAAAAAAAAAAAAAAAAAACCAAATAAAGAGAGAGAAACAACACTAAAAGAAAAATCTCTGTCCGCTCCCAACAAACTTTTTTACCCCTAAATTTCAGCAATGGTGCATACGTTGAACGTTTTTGTTTTTTTTTTTTTTCCTCTACATCAGTTGTCACAGGTAGGCTATAACGTTATTTAAAACATTGACATGACAACAAACACAGTAACACGGACATGGACAAGAACAACAGCCCACTAAGACTTCTTCAACTTCTACTCGAAAGTGCTACTGCTGCTGCTGCTGCTGCTGCTACTACTTGCTGTTGCTGACAAAATCACATCGTCCGTCAAATTAAAAAAAAAAAAAAAAGAAAAAGAAAAAAGAGCAAGCCCGAAACGAAACGCTCGATCGATTCCTTGTCAGCAATACTCAATTTTTAAGGAAGCCATAAAACTGCTGCAAGTGCTTCATTTAACCCATCCCTCTGTCTTTCGATCGTTACTCCGCCCCCCCCCCCCCCCCCCCCCCCCCCCCCCCGAAAAAGAAGATAGTCCGTGGGGGGGGGGGGGGGGGGGGGAGGGGGGGTGCGTGAGGGGGAGGGGGTTGGGGCGCGGGAGCAAGACCAGTTCCCGGAGGTGCCATCCCTCCCCCCTGGCTGCCGGAACTGGGAGCAGCGCACCTAGTCGGCCACCATTAACAATTACTACAACTACTACCCCGGCACAGCGTCGACAGTCAGCAGTAAGGCGACGGCCGTGGAGGGTGACTAATTTTATGTGATTATGGTTCTTCTTCCTACTACCAACAGCAAAGCAGGCAAGCAAGCGATCGACAGGAATAAGGGCGCGGGGGAGAGAGGTGTGTGTGTGTGTGTGTGTGTGTGTGTGTGTGTGTGTCGGGGGGGGGGGGGGGGGGGGGGGGATGGGGGCAGGGGGCAGGGGAAGGGGAGGAAGGCGAGATGTTGGGGGCGGTGAGAAGAAAAGGGCTGGGTTGATAGAAAAGTGGGGGGTGGGGGGGGGGGGGGGGGGGGGGGGGGGGGGGGGGGGGGGAGGGGGAGGGGGAGGGGGAGGTTGAGAGTTGAGAAGGGACTAGACAAGAAGTGCTTGAAAGATGGGTGGGTATATGAGTGAAGTGATCACTGTGGGCACAGTGAGGAGGAGACCTGCTTGAGGTAGAAAAGGTAAGGTTGAGTCGCTTTCCCCTGTGCGCGTTGCGTCAGTTTAAAAAAAGTGTCGCCGCCCCGTGTGAAAATGAGTGTTGAGAAGGAATGTGGAAGAGGACGGGGGTGGGGTGGGGGGGGGGGTGCATGCGATGGCTGGGGAGGAAGGGTGGAAGGGGAAGTGGGTCCGGATCCTTTACAACCACTTAATACTCGGTGGATTCGTACTTACATAGTTTTTTGTACTCCCCGTTCTATAAGATCTGGGAGTAGTTTAGAATGGGAACGAAGAAATGCTGTCTCTGTGTATGTCTGTCCGTGGTCAAAATGTTTTCCACTCGCTTCATACAAAACCGCTGGACCGATCTTTCTGAAAATTTGTAGATTATGTTCATTATGGGTCACGGATGATGCCGGATATTTTGTCTTACCAGAATAGCCGTTACTAACGGCTATAAATGATAATCATAACGGTTTATAAGCATATGTATAACCAATACTGGAAACCGCCTACGAAGTAGCCTGTAGTGGGTAGTGTCCCCGCCTGTCGCGCGGGAGACCCGAGTTCATTTCCTCGCCGAAGAGAGCAGTTCTGTTTCGTTTTTTTCTTTTCTCTTACATACAAAATTTTCTACCACCAAATGGGGAAAATGTGCTATAGTGACTGATTTATATTATACACACATACTTTTTTTTCCTCTTGTTTGCACTATTGCTTACTGAGAGTACATTTACGTACTTTGCATCTTTTTTTTTTTTAACTCTCCACGTTTGTATTTATTGATTTACAAACATTTTGTAATGCTTGTCCCAAAATTGCGGCATATTGGGTGCCAACTCGCACACCAATTTTGTATAAGAGAAGATAAGTGAT
>JADBJO010003009.1:27848-30348 GCA_016801955.1 Conus betulinus | reverse complement strand
GGGAATTGCTTTCAGGTATTTTCTATGCAGTTTCCCCATTTTACCCTTTTAATACAGAAAAAAAAAAAAATACACAGTTGAAATGGATTTCGCATTTTCTTTTCTTCTCTCTTTTTTTAAAGCATAATAAATAAAACATTGCAACAGAACGTGTAATAAACCTGCTTTCGCTCTGCAGATATAGTGACAAATGTGTATTTCCGTCTAAATTTCCAAAAACTCTCGTCAGATACTTTTCTCTAATTTCCTGATATACTGGACATACAAACAAAAAAATGATGTTCGTCTTCTGTAACCTTACAAAAGGGGCAAGAGTTTGATTTTTCTGTATACCTTTTATGAGTGCTAATATCGCATATACCCAATCTGAATTGACAAAAAACTGTACGAAATTTAATTATTGAAATGTCTGAGAGGTATTTTTTTTCTGGTTGCAACAATGATTTAAAGGAACGATAAGTGGAATATCTTTCACTCTCGTACAGTTTACTTGACCACTCTTGTTTGTAGCAGTCAATAATGCGTTGCTTAAATACTTGTATAAAAAACCTTTCGTTTCCAACTCCGCCATTCACCCAACTTCGGAAAATCCATAAGTATCTAAGCAAAATTTGACTTGACTTTGCTGGCCCAATTTTGTTGGTCGATCTGGTTTTGTCCACTCCGCATACATCTATTCTTATACATTTCATACGCTTGTTTTGGCAGTCTTGCCAGATCTAGCTTTTGTAACTTAAACCAATACCTGATCACCTTTATTAAACAATCAACAAATAGAGGGTACCGGCCAATTTCACCATAAACCATCAAATTTGGAGTTTTAGGACTTATTCTAAGAAAGCGCTTACAGGCAAATAAATGGGGGGCTTCCACAATTTGAAAACGTGTTAAACCCCACATTTCAGCTGCATACAACATCATAGGTTTAACCTGGGCATCAAATAATTTAAAGAAAACTGACTGTTCCATATTTCAAGACTCCCACATTGTCTTCATGATCTCTACCACCCTGCCTTTAGCTCTACCCGCAAACTCCTCTAATGCAATGTCAAATGACAGTTTTGTAGTTATCGTAAAACCCAAATATTTGTAACGATTTACAACTTCTATCTCTTTTCCGTCATAAAACCACTTTTCTACTTTTGACAAATGCCCACCTTTTCTGAAAACCATAATTTTTGTTTTAGTCAAATTAACGTCAGGGGCGACAACAAGCAGCCTGTTTTCACCCCGGCTGGACACTCAAAAAAGTCCGATATCTCACTTCCCCACCTTACACAACATAGAACAGAATCGTATATACCCTGAAGCATTCGAAGCATTTTCGTCGATGTTTTAACTTTCTGTAAGACTAGCCAAAGGCTGCCTCTATCTACTGAGTCAAAAGCTTTCATATAGTCTATGAACGCTACATAAAATTTACTTTTCTTTTCCCCGTATAAAGATCTTTAATCATAGAAACAAGCGTAAAAATATGATCTATTGTGGAGTACTGTTTACGAAAGCCTGCTTGTTCCTCACATATTTTGTGCTCACTTTCTGCCCATTTATATAGACGAGTATTTAGTATTGATGTAAATACTTTACTTATAGTACTTAGAAGGGAAACACCACGATAGTTTTCTGGGTTGTTTATATCGCCTTTTTTTTTAAACAAAGGAATGATAACTGAGCGGCTCCACTCCTCTGGGAAGATACTTTTATCAAACAAATTATTAAATATTCTAGTCAAAATGGGGTTGTAACTATGTCTTCGGCTGATTTCAAAAATTCGCTCGAAATTTCATCTAGTCCTGCAGCTTTACCTGGTTTAAGTTCCTTATGGCCTGTTTGACTTCGTGCCTTCTTATTTTTTCATCCAACTCGGGGACATGAACATCATAGTCATCGTGCAATGACTGGGTCACTTCTGATGCTATTGCACTGTTCTGCCCTAGTATTCCAGCAAAATGATTTTTCCAGGTTTCAATATCAATTGAGGCTTCGTTCCGTAGTCTAGGTCGAGCTCGCCTGATTAATGACCAAAACGTATTACTGTCATTTCTATTTTGTAGCAAAGATTCGCGCATCTTTAACTTATAGGATTTTCTCTTGTCATTCAGTAAAGACTGATACTGTGCTCTTTTTTCGCGGCGCGCGCGCCGTAAGACATTTTGCGCCTCATGCACTGGCCAGCTTTGAGCAGTACGGCGACCGAATCTCCGCAGCGCGTCGTCAACACTCGTTTCTACAGTTCGCCGCCTCTTCCATTGCTATGCGCCCTTCGTCTGATGACAGATGGTCTAAAAATAGGTGCGCTTTCTGTGTGGTCCCATTTCAGCCTCTGCGCACTACGGTTTGTTTGACCTTTTCGCTTTTGCTCTAGGGCAGTACATATAAGTTCAACAGGCATGTGATGTGACTCCACACGGCTAACAACAGATAAACATGTCACAAATGGAATAAAATCAACAGAGGTCAGAAAGTAACAATGACGCTATTTCCTCTCTCTGAGAAGAAC
>JADBJO010003009.1:5000-17500 GCA_016801955.1 Conus betulinus | reverse complement strand
GCAGAGCTGATCACCCAGACTGTTCCATTTTTTTTTTTTTATCTCCCTTGCATCCTTAAATGGATCCTCAAGCATAGGCTCAAAGATTATCCCCTACATTTTATACTGTTTGCTTTAATTTTAAAAAAAAAATTTCAGCAACTTTTTACCTCTCCATACTTTCGTTTTATTTTATTCTACTACCTTTCGCTGGCTGCTTTGGGAGTGCTGCTGGATTCTTCTTTGAACCCTTGGTGGTGACAACACCACAGAATTACGGACTGTGGTGTGTCTCTATATAATGCAAAGTGAACAAACCCGGAATGTGTCTTTCTCTGATAAGTTACAATCCAGCAGACAGACAGATGTGCTAGAAATAGACGATACAGATACATATATCTGCCTTTGAGAAGAATTACGATGATCGTTTTACCTGTTAATTAACAATACACGTTTCTAAAACAAACATTGTACTCCCATTTTTTTTTAAATTTTCAAATTTTTGTCAAATCATTAGTGTAATGATGGATAAACTGTTAAATTACACTAGTTTTCTTTTGCTACTAAACGGTTCAGCACTACATACTGTACAATTAACCGTATGTGTAAGTTTCTAGCAACTGAATCACCTAACCTACCAAACATTATCTTTTCTTCACGAGAACAAATCTATACAATTGTAATGGATTAGCTGAGAAGACAGTATATTTATGGTTATTAATACTATACTGTGCACATAAATAAACGCATATGTTGTTTTTCGCTGAAAAAATTGAGGATCATTTAGCCAGAAACATGCTCAAACTCTCAACAGCTTTCCCCGGGTTTAAAAACAGATTGCTCGTCAGGCGAGGACATATCTCACACTGTTCTCTGTTGCATATACAGGATGTATACCTGCGTTGTTTTTAAAAACTAACAAAATCTGTGTGGAAGCAGTGGTATATATATATACACAGTTGGCTAACAGGAGTTGAGTATTTCGCGTATCTCACACGTAAGGTTATGGGAAAATAGCGCGCAAGGATCAAAAAGCTGCCACAGTAAGTTTTTTTTCATGACCTCCCACAGCTCGCGCAGCAGATCAAACGACTCGTAACGTATGAATCCCTGTGCTTCTTGCAGTTATCTAGGTTAGTGGCAATGAGTAGTGATTAGTTTGATGCCAATTCCATATTTAAAAAGATGTTGGACAGTGAGAATATTGTTGTGGTGTGGGCGTTTCCTTCCATTGCACATGACCGGTAATCAGCAAGAATGACCAGTTTTCATTGTAATAATTGTATGTTTTCTCTAATCGATTGCTTATTATTGTGTGATGAGCATTTTTTTTCTAGATGACCTGTAGTCACTTTGATGCCGTATCTATCAAAGCGCGCGCGCGCACACACACACACACACATACATACATACATGTGCCAGTCTTGAATAAAAGTTGCTCTGTGTTAGGTTTCCTTATGGGAGCAAAAACTACCCCACTTGTTTAATGTTTACTGTTCCCTGCCTCATTATATTTCCAATTTCATTTTGTAATGATCAAAAGAAAATTGAAAAGTGCTTGTGGACGAACTGAATGCGTCTCTCATGCCTGTCATATTGTAAAATGGCTTGTAAAGGCGGACGTGTCCTTGCCGTCCTGCTACTACTTAGCTGTACAATCACTTTCAGTTTGACTCCTCTCTCAGTAAAGTCAGACAACATGTCACGAAGTTCCCGTGAAAAATCCCTGGATGGAAAAACAATGGTAGCGCGCTGGAAATACGCTCCATATTTTTTAACCATACTGCTGTCCTGTGGACCTAGGAAGCTGACGTCCACCAATCGCCGTTATTCGTCGCAGGAAGCTGAATGAAGACGTCAGTCCACACAGAGGGGCACTGCATGAAGGTAGACAGCCTTGAACAGGTGCGCGCCAGGCGACCTCGGTCAGGGACTGGCAGCATCTTGAACAGGTTCACCAACACCACGTCTGGTAAGTCGACAAGGTTGAGCTGCCCATGGTGGTCGTCTCCCTTGGCAGCAGCAGCTGGGCTTCTCTTGCTGGGTGGAGGTGGATTCTGCAGAAGAGTTGAGCTTTGGGTTGACAATTGATCCATTCTGCTTGTGACCTGAGAAACAGACATCACCGATTGTCCAAGACATACTGTGTGATGCTCATAGAGAATACACGACTAGGTAAATGAGGCAACAGAAGCCCAATGTACACAAGTCTGCCATGACCAAATCCTTAAGGGCCTCTAGACAACATGACATTATACTCACCTCTACGCTACCTTAGTGAAGTGAAGAAAATTAATTCAACAATGAAATCTACACACCTCTCTCTTGGCCAAATAAGGGATGACAAAATTGATATGACACTACAGAAACATCCTTCTGTTATCAAAATGACTGGAATAAAACAAACAGGGACAGGAATATCCAAAAGCAATTTTTCATAATCCTCTCTAGTTCTATATCTTACGCTAGATTCACTAAGAACCTGAGGTCGTTGTGTCTTAGAGAGGACACTCCCTTTGTTCCATCACTGCTCTCCTATTATTTCAGGTAGTTATGTTCACTGTTGATAACTTAAAGGCGCACGCGTGTGTGCGTGCGTACGTGCACGAGCGTGGGTATGCACGTGCACACGCGTGTGCGTGCGTGCGTGTGTATGTATGTATGTGTGTGCGGGAGCGCGCACGCATGTGCGTATCGTTATCTACAGAGAGAGAGAGAGAGAGAGAGAGAGAGAGAGAGAGAGAGAGAGAGAGAGAAGGTCGATGAACTAGATAATTCAAATGAAATCTCTCTACTCTCTTCTCTATTTCTGTACGAATTGTAAAGGGCATGATTCAGCCCAATTTTTGAGAGGAGAGAGTTTGCAGGAGTTAATTCCTCAATGTGGGATGGGACCTGTTTAAAAACATTTCACAAATAGGGGAACCATCAGGAGGGAGTTGACCCAAATGCAGCTTCACCTAATGGATGGGATAGCAGTGAGGGGTAGCTTAGCTGGTGGTTTGGAATATCAATTATTAAGATGTCTGGAGACTGTGGTCAGACGACAAACATTCTGGTTACGGCTGGTTTGGGCAGACTGGTTTAGAACTTGGTTAATTAGAGAGGCTGGGGAGTCAGCAACTGGACTTCTGCAATGCCGTAATCGGTGTTACTTTTGCTGGGAGGGCTTGGGCCTCCCTTTGACCATGGCTGATCTCGATGGATCGGTCTCCTGGGAGACCAATTAGAGGCCAAGGTGAGAGTCCTGGGAGTTCATGACGCCGATGTTGGTGTTGTCTTTGCTGAGTAAGGCTTGAGTCTTAAAAGAGGTAAATTACTCCAGGTGGAAGTCGTTGGCGATGGAGTTGACGCATGTCAGATTTTGCCTTAGACACAGGGTCTGAAGGTCTGTCCTGATGCCCCCCTCCGCCATTCCAGATCCAGCCACTTACATGATGGACTGCCCATTGTTTGTCGGGCCGTGTGGGGTAAAATGTCAGTTCCAGGTTTGGAGACAATTACGGCAGCCCGGCAGAGCCGGATCTGACATCATTTGGATTAAGTTCTTCAAATGGTTCCATTGTGACTCAGGCGTGGCGATGGCCACAAAGGGAGTGTCTGGAAAGATCTCTTTAAAAGAGGCTAGGAGGTTTGCAAACTACCAGCATCTTGGCTCTAAGGCCATTTCTTAACTGAACAGTGTGGTAAAGGCTGTGACGCTGATTCCGTTATTCACGTGTTCATGAATGCAAAAGTATGTTGATGGTTTCTGCCTGTAATTTGGCTTTGAGTTACCCAGAATGAGGGCAGATAGAGTACTATCGTAGTGAAATGATACTAGAAGATGGAAATCAAAATTTCTGTTTTCACATTTTCTTGTTCACAATCCATTTTCTTATTAACTAGAAATGTAAAATACGAAATTACCACCATTATTTATACAAGTAGCTTTGAAACTGAAGAGGGACTGGCATTCAATAAGTCTGAAACATGAAAACACCAATTCAGTATTATCACAGATTGTATTGTTAGTAACATACAAAGCGATGCCTTGCTGTCTTTTATTGTGATTGGTGGATAAAGTTTAACGCGCACCCTGCAGGTTCCTGGTGTTCGAACACTAGACAAAGTGACTTGTGCACGTCGCTCTTAGCGGCTGGCAAGACGGACAGGGTAAGTCACGGTGACCAAACCATGCGTCAGCTTGTTTAAAAGATTAAGATCCTGTCAGTGAAGGTCATTTTTGATGATTCGTGTCTCTCTGGGTTGCTACCTATCCACAAACGAATGTTATACCTGTTTATTTGGATGTTTTATTATTTGAGCGACTGAATGGTCGCAAGGTTATTTAGCTGTTTAATTATGAAGATAATTACTTGGATGTTGTTCAGTTGTTTGTGCGTTCATGTGGTTCATGTGTGTGTGCAAGTAGCCATCGGTCAGTCTGTTTTGCTATTTGTTTCTAGCATCGGTTTGTTTGTGAGCGTTTATTTGTTCATCAGATTTGCTTATTGTTTCTAGCATCGGTTTGTTTGTGAGCGTTTATTTGTTCATTATATGTACACGCCTGGGTCCATTGCAGGGCTGAAAAACAACAGCCATTGATGGGCCAGAGTATAACAGTGAAACCTGAGGAGCAGTAGCACTGTCCTGAGGTGGGTGTGTCTACAGAGTAAGAAAAATAGATCTAGTGGCTGGTTGATGTGCGATGTGTGATTTTAAAAGAATTGATCAAATATGTGGATACCACGCAGATGAGTGGTGGTTTCCAGTTTTCTGACTATTTTTCATACAACTGTGTAACTGCTATACGGTCCAGGTGATGCCTTGCTGTGGAAAATTGGCCATTCATTTATTTCATTCATTGTTCGTAACTCCTGCCGTTTGCAACGGGGAGTCTCTTTTTGTGTGTGTGTTTATATCTGTTTCTTGACAACACTGTTACCCACTATACCTTTATCATCCTTGTTTTTGACTGTTCGTATCTCCTGCCGTTCGCCATGGGGAGCCCACTTTGCTAATATTATGATTATAATACAATTGTGTTGTTGATAGCAAAGATACATTTTTACCTCCTATCTTTCGCAACAGGGAGGCCCTTTTGTGTATTTTTGCTGTAAATCATTGCACCTACATTTTGATAATGTTCATGTGCTGCAGGGTCTGTGTTTAGCTGTTCTTTGAATATTGTTTTAATGTTTGATTTCATGATTTCACTATGAACGTTTGATACTTGTCTTGGCTCAGTTTGAATGGTTTTGTTTCTTATGAATGTTTGATCTCATCCCTACTTTGAACCTGTGTTGAATGCGCTTTATCAAACTATTCCTCACGTTGAATGATTATGTTTTTCAACATATGTATTCTTTTACTTATTTTTTTTTTATTTTTTTCTTGACTGTCCCATCTTCTGTGCCATCTCAGTGGCATTGCACACACGCCGCTCATTCCGACATCCTGTCCACAGCCACAGCCCGGTCAGTCCCACCGCAGCCCCTACACCGGCAATCCACAGGGAGCAGTCGGTGTCAAGTCGTCAAGAGGCAACCAACCGAAGAAGACACTGCACTGCTGCCACGTCACTTCAGTGATGTTCACTGGCGCCTGTTCTGATCTAACATACGCAGGACACCACCTACTAAGCTCCCCTCATGACGACAATAATTGTTGTTTAGTCGTGGAGCCGGCATGTGTGAGCTCTCCCTCTCCCTCCGGAGGGCGCCACCACGTCCGTCCAACGACAGCCCCAATGGACTCGCAATACCGGTGACCCCCGACGACGAAACTAAACCAAGTCCAGAGACGTGGAGAGGACACCAAAACTGAGATCACCATGAGAGCAGGGCATGAAGGGCCATAGAATTTGAGACTTTTTATATGCTGATCGATGAGAATGAGGATGATCAAGATGATGCTAGGGATTTTCCATTCCGGTCTGAGACTGCATGACAGGACTGTACTCTACGCTTCCTTTCATAGGATATCCCGGCGTCAACCAGGCTGCGAGACATGTACACCTACGCGAGGCAGGAATGCCGTCTAACACCTTCCGCATGCGCTGCCTCAAACGCATTCTGGGCATCACCTGGCAGGACCGAGTACGGCACAGCGACATCCTGGCCAGGGCTGGAATCCCAAGCATGTTCGCCATGCTGAGTCAGAGACGTCGACGCTGGCTCGGGCACGTAAGGCACATGGAAGATGGGCGTATTCCCAAGGACCTCCTCTACAGCCAACTTGCCACTGGTACCAGACGCACAGGACGCCCAACTCTCAGGTTCAAGGATGTGTGCAAACGTGACATGAAAGTGTGCAACACTGATCCTGATGCCTGGAAACAGCTGCCGACGACCGTGACTGCTGGCGTCAAATAGTGCAGAGAGGAATCATACAAGTGGAGGAGGAGAGAACCCAGCACGAAGCAGAGAAATGAGCATGCTGCAAACAGCGAGCAGCCTCTGCTTCTTCCCAGTCATCCTGCTTTGTCTGCACCAACTGCAACAGAGACTGTCACTCCAGAATTGGGTTGCACAGCCACACCAGGCGCTGTTCACAACCCTAGGAGAAACCTCGCTTGATGCATCAAGCATTGTCCTCCGGGACTGCATTGCCAACACACGGATTTTCCATTCCGGTCTAAGACGGCATGACAGGGCTGTACTTTACACTTCCTTTCATAACATATCTCTGCGTCAACCAGGTCCGAGAGATACAGCCACCTGCAGTGTTGTCAGGAAATTTGAGCAACTCTCTCAGAGACGCATGCATTATGTAGATGAAACTTGACTGTGTGGTCCCAGTCTTCCCAGCTGAGCCTGTAGCAAACGCAACTCTGGGGCTCAGAACAGAAAAATCCCACATGACTCTGATGGGATCGAACCACGACCTCCCAGCCGGGAGTCCGCGATGCTAACCACTTCACCATGGCGGCTGGTACATATGTATTCTTAATAATACCTCATGTTTAGAATCACTATTTTGTTTTGTCTTATCAGACAGAGGAGATGATCCACACGTGGACAGGGATGACGCAGATAAAGAAAGGAGGTCTTTTTGGTCCAAATCAGTCTGTTGGTTCAACTATAATTTGAAATAAAAGACAGAGGAAACCAACCAACTGGTGTTGATGTGGAAGATGTGTCAGCTCGCTCACTTCACCATCTCCTACTCCTCTTCCCTCTCTCTCTACTTATCCCTCTACTATAGGTTGTTCTTTATAATGAGTGTTTGAAACTGTTTCACAAAAAAATGAAGTAAAGTTTGTATGGATATAACAACATATACAGCAAAACTGTAATTTTTGAAAGGCGTCATGTGTCGTATTATGTATTATATGACTGACAGCCGATATAAAAACATTGTTGACTGCATCACGCCAGCATTTTATTTTTTCATATGCAGTTTCATGAGATAACTTTCACACGGGAATTTTATCATTAAAATTTTAATTAATGCTTTTTATTTCAACTCTGTGTTGTCAGTAAAGCAGCATGACTTGACTTTAATGTTACCCTGGCCAAGGTTTCTTTTCTTTGTTTTTTTTTCTTTCTATTACTATCATCATCGTCATTACCATTATCATCATCATCATCGCCACTAACACTGTTGCCACTACAACCATGTTGTTCGACGATACTCTGCCTCATCTCCTTTCTCCCTTCCTGTGTGTACAGCCACTATTAATGCTACAACTACTATTGTCATTTATGTGTGTATAGCCACTATTAATGCTACAACTACTATTGTCATTTTATCACTTAAAGTACTAGTTAATCCTCCTTGATATTTTTTCATGTGAAATGTCCATTTTCATTTTCTATATCAACCATTTAAAATTTTCCGACACTAAGTATATGCTACCAGGATTTCTACATGAATATACTGAATCTCTACGAAGAAAAGGTGGGCTTAGAAAACAGAACCCTCTTTCCAGGTTTTGACCAGGTAGTAAACTGACTCACATTCCATGCTAAGAAACACACACACACACACACACACACACACACACACACACATCAGCATGTATGCAGTGCACACGCACACACACAATGAATAGCACGCATGCATTAAGACAGGCATACGCGCGCGCGCGCGCACATACACACACATACGCACGCACACAGGCACGCACGCACGCACGCACGCACGCACGCACGCACACGCACACACACACACACACAGCTTACGATACATTGTGCTACTTTGAGAGCAAGAGATTGAGTAAATGAGAGTTAAAAAAAAAGGAAGGTCAAAAAAAGCAGCATTCATTACAGTAATAATTCACCCCATGTGCCATTTGTGACGACCGAATCTAAGGTTTTTCGCTTTAGTACTCTAATTTTACAACAACAAAAAAAAAACCACCTCAACTCACCATCCTTGATTAAAAGTAACCACTAAAAAACAAAAAAATCTCAATTTTGTCACTGCTAAAGCCACAAACACACATGAAACACACATGGTCCCTGAATTCTCAGCAAATTAATGTTATATCAGCCTTGTACTGGAAAGAATAACTAACAGTAGCCATGTGTACACTATAGATATAGCCAGTCATTAAATTCATCATTAAAAATTCATTGCTCCACTGCATAGTTTTCAGTTTGATTTTTCTGCACCTTTGTCCTGTGTTCGTCTGTTATTGAATCTTCCACTGTATCAAAGAAAGAGAAATTCCAGAAATCACTAATCTATTCAAAGAATGCGCTCGAATGTATGCAGTTTGTACTGACAGTGCAACCAAGCGCCATTCACAAACTACTCACAGGTCTTGTACAGGTCACAGACACCACCACTGTAAAGGTTCTGTGTGTTTCCTTGTGCTGCCCGCTTCCAATTGACTCTTCTAGTGACAGTCGTTCTGCCGTCACGTCACGCGCACAGCTCTCGTTACACTACCCACCCCAACTTCCCCCCCCTCCTTCCCGCCCGCTCTCCTTCCCCCTCTTTCCCCCAGCCCCCTTCAATCCTCCTCCTCCTTTTGCCGCTCCCCCCCCCCCTTTTCACCCTATCCCGTCCCTCTCTTCCCCCCCCCCCCCCTCCCACCAGCCACTTGCACTCCCCACCTCCACTTCCCTTCTCCCTCCTCACGTGTGCTTGAAGAGCCTCCCAGTGTGCACTCAGTGCATGCTGATAACCAGCACCAGCTGTTTTTCGTTGACTATTGCATACACTTCAGACAGAGGAGATGATCCACACGTGGACAGGGATGACGCAGATAAAGAAAGGAGGTCAGTTTAGGCTGGACTCCAAGTCATCTAGTGCTGATAAATTGCGCACTGGTCACCTCCAGACCCATTGCCTCTAATCTCATATGCCCCATCTATGATGTCTGTTTCACCAAGGGTGGAACTTGAATTCTAATTTGAGTTTGCAAAACTCCATGATTTCAACGTTACAGTAAAAAAAAAAAAAAGAAAGGAAAACACACAGAAGAACAAATGGTAACAAGGGATTTAAATGTCCACGGCTAAATTCTGCTGGAAGGGTCCTTTTGACAGGTTGTCAAATACAAAGTCGAGAAAATACACAAATAGCGCTCCCCTGTGCATGCAGGGTATGACGTTTTACCGGAAAATTTCGGTGGTCGCACGCACATGCACACACAACATACACGCACACACACGCATACACATAAGTGCACAAATGCACACACACACACGCTCATGCGTACACTATATAGGTAAATAAAAAACACGCAAAAATCATCGTTATATTCTTTGTCTCCAAAGGGTTTCCGGTATTTCTCGGGTTTTCGGGGGTTTCCATTAAAATGTCATAGCGGTGCACGCACGCTTTCCGACGAGGGACAAAGGGTGTCAGGTGGGGTGGAGCAGTTTGAATTTCACACTGGAAAATTTTAAGTTATACAAAGCCGTACAGTGCAAGGTAGTACAACGCAGCACAGCAAAGCACAATACACGTGCAATACATTGCAATTAAAGTGTAGCCTGTGAAAAAAGGAGCAGTTATCTGCATGCCCAGGGAGAAAATATTTACGAATGCTTTGCAAATGTGTCAAGTTTTCAATGTGTCATTTCAAAACAAAGAATCAAGCTAGTATGAGCCTCATTCTCATTTCATTCATATGATCTCAGTTAAAGGATTTAAAAATGAATTTGTGAAAAAGAACAAAACAACCTGTAGTGAATTACTCAAGTCAACCAGTTTGAGTATGTTGGCCCATTTGAAAATAAATCTACGTATTACTACTGATGTATGATTTTTAGATATGTTTCATTCAGTTTAGAAAAAAAAATGTAAAATTTGCCTTCAGTTCCTTTTAAATTGTTTTCAAATTCATAAGAAAAAGGCAACTTCATAATTACATATGATCAGTTATTTTGTGCACCACACGGGTATTGCTTAAAACTGTTTGACTATCTTCTCTAGTTTGTGCTTCTTTCAGGCAGAAGCTTGATTAATACCAGCCAGAATACCTGTGGGTTTGCCCTCCCCTCCCTCCTGGTCATAGCCTTGGTTAGTGTTTTTTTCCAAGATGATTATTCCCCAAGAGATGTTCCTGACTTATACTAATTTCCCCTACCCTCCATCCACTCCACCCCTCAGGGACCTGTAGTTGGATAGTTCAAACGTTTGCCTACAGAGCTGACTGCCACGAGTTCGAACCAGTTGTGTGACCAGATTTGTTTTCATGTTGAAAACCCTCTCTATCCACTGGCAACTATTGGGGACCAGATTGATTTATGGGAATGATAAACGGCAGCGGAAGGAATGGATGGGCTTTGTCTTCCATCATGCCATGCCCTTGACACAGTGAACCTCTAACAGTTTAATGACCTCCCTGGACTCCTTCACGTTTCGTGTGGACATCTACAGTTTAATGACCTCCCTGGACTCCACATTTTTTGTGGACATGCGCATGCGCATGTTTGTGTGCGCATGCATGTGCACATGTGAGTGTATGTTTGTATTTGTGTTTATGTGTGTGTGTGTGTGTGTGTGTGTGTGTGTGTGTGTGTGTGTATTGTATGCGCATGTGTGTGCGCGCGAGGGCGGCACGTGTGTGTGGTGAGCAGGGATGGATGGATACCTGTCTTTGAGTGTGGGGATGTTTGTGCAAACTTGTGTATGTGCATGGGTGTATTTGTGGGACTGTAAATGTGTCATATGATATCATTTATACACAAATTTGTTTGATTTAATCGTTAAATTTACATTTATAACCATTTTTATTTTTATTGTGTGATTTTTTTTAAATACAATGTAAACGATGTGATTATGTATGAATGTGCAATGTAAATGATATGTATAATATAATGTGCAATGAGTTAATGAAATGATTATTTTCTGTGATGTTGATAATTTTTATTTTTAAAATTTTTTTCAAACTATAGAAAATGACGAACAGATGGGGTAAATCTTTTTCCCATGATGAAATGATTACACACCCATTAACTCCGAATGATTGCTGCTCATGACACAGCTCGCTCAGTGAAAATGCCAGCTCAGAGCATGCAGTACAAGGCAGGAGACGGAGTCCAGGAGATGTCTCCTTGTTTGTTCTATATATGCGCTGTGTTGGCATTCCTGCAAGATGATTTGGTGTGTTGTAAGCAGCATTTGTTTGGGGTTATGGGCTTTAAATTGTTTTATTATAAGTGCAAGAATTATACTACTTGCTTACTGTTTACTATTCCCTGCATTATTTAAGTTTTCATTTCGAATTGTATAAAAGCAAAGACTGCAATAATTACAAAAAAAGTGCCAAAACGAAGGGGGAAAAGTAAAATGACACATTCTGACAGGGGGATATTCTTCAGGCAGGCCATTAAATAATGGTAACAAAGGACTAAGACATGGTCACTCGTCTTTTTGATCTAGGCACAAACACCTTGGCAAGAGTGAAATCCTGCAACTACAAAATAAAACTGCAGAGAGGGAAGAGACTGGGGTAGAAATACAGCAGATTTAATTCTATAAAACCTATCACAGTTTTCAAATCACAGGAATCATAAAGTTATTGAATCCTATTTGACGCTGAAAAACTACCTGCAAACTTCACGTACTTGCAGCAAACATTTATAACTCGTTTGTAAAATTAAAATTCTCTTACCGTGTCAGCACAGCCTCTTCGTCAGTCTGTCGTCTGCCCAAGTGACTGTCTGCTTAAACAACAGTGACTAAACAATCCCAGCTGGCGTGAGGTTGTTCACGTGACAACAGCGAGCCAGGTTTAAAGCACGTGGTGAAAAATTCGCCCATTATGAAAAAAAGAAATGATTGTGGCTTTAAGTCGAAGACATGTCAATAATACAGTGCCAGTATTATGATTTTGAAATACAAGATGGCTTAAATACCCAGACGATTTCAGTGATTTATCATATGACAGCTGTCACCCTGTCAAACACGTTTCCATTTTTTTCTTTCAAACACCCTCAAAAGTGCCCAGAAATTGCATGTTATTGTGAGATCAATCACGTGGAGATTGCCTTAGAAACAATAATGTGGCGTGCTAGCTGACAAACTGGGTTTCAAAAACCTGAACATGATATCGTTGAATTTTTAATACTTCTGCT
>JADBJO010003008.1:249197-254197 GCA_016801955.1 Conus betulinus | reverse complement strand
AGGGAGCAATCCATAGCAGGTCCCGTTATGAGACAACCAAACCAGAGAAGACGCTGCAGCATGCTGGTATGTCCCTTTGGAAACATTCAGTGGTTGTCTGTGGTTGATCACCAACATATACATGTCACCATGTATTCGTCTCCCAGATATATATATATCTATATATAATATATATATTATATATATACAACATACGATATAAATATATATATTATATATATATATATGTGTGTGTGGTGTGGTGTGTGTGTGTGTGTGTTGTGTGTGTGTGTGTGTGTGTGTGTGTGTGTGTGTGTGTGGAGAAGAGAGGGAGGAGAGAGAGAGAGAGAGAGGAGAGAGAGAGGAGAGTGGACGAACAGGTTGTGAGTAAAGTAATCTGAATCACTAGTCGCACAGCTGTTCCTTGAGCCTGAAGTTTCCGTTCTGACATTCTCGTCTCTCTCTCTCTCCGCTCTCTCTCTCTCTCTCTCTCTCCATCCCCATCTCTCTCTCTCCTCCTCTCTCTCTCTCTAACAACCATATAACCCCAAGCTAGAGCACCACCTCCATTATCACCCCTACCCGTCTGTTCCTCCTCTCTCCCATCCAACTGCCTCCTTCCCTCGCATCGTCCCCTGCACCACCACCACCACACCCCCACCCCCCCACCCAACCACCACCACCACCACCACATTATCCTCCATCCTACACCCTTTCCTGTCGGGATATACTGTCCGACACGGCCACGCTCTCCCACATAGGGTTAAACCGGTTCACAGCACAAAGCGCCGACTAATCTCTCCTTCCACCTCCCTCCTCCCACACTCCCCCCACCCCTTTTCTCCCACTCCCCGTCTCTCCCTCAATATCCCCCCTCCCCCACCCCCACTTTCTGTTTGACCCCTTTTGGTTGTCTGCAGCCTGTAATGCATGCTGGAACATTAGATCTACTCACTGCCAGCCCACAATCAGAGACTGCGCCGTCACAAATGCGGGCGATAACAGCTTTGTTCGCTGGACCAGACCTTGGCCGAGTCCTCCCCCTCACCCCTCACCCTCAATAGCTCTCCCACTCCCCACATCCCCCTTCCCTTAAAAAAAGAGTCTGTGAGGGTAAAAGGGGGAGGAGGAGGAGGATGCCTGGGATTGGAGGAGGTGGAGGTGCTGATGTTGGTACGGGCTGATGGGCTGGAAGTGGAGTAGGAGGAGGAGGAAGGGTTATTCACCCATTTAGGTTTGGATGGTCCCCCCCCCCCCCCCCCTTCACTTTTTTTGCGCTAAGGTCTAAAAAAGCTAAGGCTGGAGAATGAAGAGTGTTGTCACAACTCGCTTTTGGTGTTTTTCCTGTTGGTTTTTTCCTTCCTTTGTTCTCAAAACTAACAGTTCTACTGTGTTTGGAAAGCTGAGACCCGTAGGTCTGCAACCGATCATAGGGAAGGATATGGGACAATAATCATTTTGAGAAAGAAACCACACACACACACACACACACACACCACACACAACACACACACCACACACACACACCACACCACACACAAATCCCACACCACACAACACACACACACACACACACACACACACAACACACACACACACACACACACACAAACGCGTCAACTGCTCTGAGATGAAAATGAAGCAAAACAAACACAACTGCTGCTTTTTTTTTTGTAATCCATGTGTGCTAGTCTGAGCTGCAGTTTATCTCTGTCAGAAAAAAGTCGTTTCTATGGCATAAGCTAATTCAATCCATATGTGATTTATAAAATTTGCATGGTGGCTCTGGAGCTGGTTGGCTGGTTTGCTGGCTGCTTTATATTTGTCTTCTCTCTGTCTCTGTCTCTGTCTCTCTCTCTCTCTCTCTCTGTCTACTCTCTCTCTCCTCTCTCTCTCTCTCTCTCTCTCTCCACATCACACACAACACACTCTCTCTTCATTCTCCGTCTCTCTCTCTCTCTCTCTCTCTCTCTCACACACACACACACACACACACACACACACACACACACACCCACACACACACACACACTCCTTTTCCTGTCTCTTCCACATTCTATTTCCTGTCTCTTCTCTACATTTCCCTCCTGGACCCTTCTCTCCCTCTCCGTAATCCCCCTCCCTCTGGCACTATCTGTTTCTGTGTCGGTTTCCCTCCTCCTCCACCTCTCTCTCTCTCTCTCTCTCTCTCTCTCTCTCTCTGTCTCTCTCCTCTCACTCTCTCCTCTCTCTCTCTCTCTCTCTCTCTCTCTCTCTCTCTCTCTCTCTCTCTCTCTCTTACTTTTTCTTGTCTTTCCCCTTTCCATATTCTTTTCCTACACCTCCCTTACCCCATCTTCCCTCTGTAGTCCCTGTCCTTGTCCTCAACCCCCCCCCCCCCCCCCTTCCTCCACCTTCTCTAAATCCCTCTTCAAAATGCCTCCTACCATCTCCCACTCACAACGTTCCTGTAGCAGTAGATGGATATACGCTGGTTGCGGTGGTGTCCACAAGAATCGATATATGTCAAAGTACACGCTGCGTAATGCCTCCTCCTCATCGACACTGACCCCCCCCCCCCCCTTCCCTCCTCCTGTCACTGTCCTTGTCTGACCCATCATCGATGCTTTGATAAGAGAGTGTTTGTGTCTGCCCTGTTTAACAGAAGATGGGAGGGAGGGAGGGAGGGAGAGAAAGAGAAGGCAGACAGAAAGACAGATAGTGACACTCAGCCACCAAGATAAAAGCTCCTTTGGCATCCCAACAGATAGACAGTGCTGTCATCCAACTATCACCACAATATACATTGATATGTATCACAATCCATTGTTGTGGACTTTCTACAGTCACCAAACAGGGGGAGTATTAGTGAGAAGGCAGACGGCAGGTGGGTGGGGTGGGGAGAGAGAGAGAACAGAGGTTAAAAGGCCAATAAACAGATATACAGGTTGAAAACTGATAACAGTGTAAAACGGTACTCTAGGAATAACTGTCTTGTCTCTTCAGATTCTCTCTCTCTCTCTCTCTCTCTCTCTCTCTCTCTCTCTCTCTCTCTCTCTCTCTCTCTCTCTCTCTCTCCTCTCTCTCTCCCATATGTGGTTGCTCGTCTTTCTTTGTGTTTGTCATAGTGGGGTTATCAAGGAACCAGAAGGTATTAATTCATCATAATTAGTTTTAAAAATGTACAGGTCATATCAAAATGAAAAAAAAAAAAAACATGGCGTGCCCTGGGCCTTTTGAAGAGTGGAAAACCAGTGAAAATCTGACATTTACTGATAGCTTGCTAATAGAAAGTGCATGATGAGAGAGACAGAAGGCAGAAGGGAGTGGGAAGGAGGTGTGGGGGTCGAGGCACAGCCTACAGGAGGAAGGGAAAGGAGCAAAGGATGGAGGGGTCCTGGAGGGTCCATGGTCCATTTAATGAACAGTCAGCCACTGGAACATATCTTTCCACAAAGGCCAAGCCCACGGCTTGTTGTGAAGAAACACCTGTCGGTATTGTCCAAGGTATCGACCAGGGTAATGTTCCAAAACCCTGGGCGACGCCTACTTCTGGCCGATCGGACGACTTGGGCAAGATGGCAGGATTTCCCCGCCGGAGGTGCTAGACAGATCTAAGAGTTGCATCCCTTGGACATTCTTGCTTGCTTTCTCTGCAAAGGAAGATGTCTGTATATTTCCCAACAATGTGGGAAGGGTGTTCAGATGTGATCTAATTCAGCAGCTTTTCATTTGTTTTTCTTGTACACCAGCAGCTTACTTTTGTCTTCTGCCCCTTCCCCATCTTTTCCCCACCACGCCAACTGTCCGGCTCCTCCCCCCTCCTCTCTTCTCCCCCCCCCCCCCCTGTCCCTCTTTCTCTCTAACTTTTTCCCCGACTCCTGACAGATGTACACCATTTATTATTCTACACGCATCCACAGCTGTGGATGTAGGAATCCTTCATGCCTGTGGTGGAGTAAAGGTATACCCAAATTGAAACAAAAAGTTCAAATGAATCAAACTCAACAGAACTTCCCTTTTCAGACAAATCCCTCAACTTTTCCCTTTTTTCTTCTGTTCTTCTTTACCTGTATTCACACAACAACCCATATCTCCCCCCCCAACCTCACCCTCTGTCTCCACTGTCAGCTGTGATCCACGTCTGGGCGAGTGATCCCCCACAGGGACGTAGACAGTTGTTCAGTTATAAACAAGGACTCTCTCTCTCTCTCTCTCTCTCTCTCGCTCTCTCTCTCTCTCTCTCTCACACACACACACACACCAACACACACAACACACCACACACACACACACACACACACACACACACACACACACCATACCCTTCTGCCTTCTTTGCCACCTACTCATCTTCTATGGGGACGTCTGCCATAATTTTTTTCCTTCTTTCTTTTTTGATCTTTTGTTTCTCTCTTCCCTCTCTCTCTCTCCATCCCAATCCTCTCTCTCCTCCCTCTCTCTCTCTCTCTCTCTCTCTCTCTCTTCTCTCTCTCTCCTCTCTCTCTCTCTCTCTCTCTACTGGCTAAGTATGTTGCAGAGGAATCTAATGTTAGGAAAAAGAAGAAATGCTCAGTAAGAACTTCTAATGTTTTGAGGTTTTCGTTTTCATGTATTTCCGTAAGCTTGATGACCTTATTAAGAAATGGTTTTGGTTTTCTTCACTAATATAGATAACCTTATAAGAAATGGTTTTGTTTTCTTCACTAATGTAGTTCATGATGAAGCGGACAGTGATGATGAGATGTGACAGTGCAGCAAAGATTCATAGCAATGAATACGTATGCCCTGGGTGACGCACTTGTTTATATCATGTTGGTACTTTAAAATAAAACATCATCATCATCAACAACAACAACAACAACAACAACAGCAACAACAATAACAACACCAACAACAAAACCACTACATATTCATTTTGAGTGACGAAAAAGCACGTCATTATTTTCTTTTTCCTTCTACATGGCTTCGAGCCTCGTCATTCATGTTTACGTAATCCATTACAATTTATGTTTCTTTGCATTATATACTTTTTTTTGCGC
>JADBJO010003008.1:236697-241697 GCA_016801955.1 Conus betulinus | reverse complement strand
CCCCCCCCCCCCACACTGTCAGCCGTGATCCATGCCTGGGCGAGTGATCTCCCGTTGGGATGTAGACAGCGCTCAGTTATAAGGAGCGACTCCAACCACACCGCCGCCCCCTCCTGACTTCGTCTTCGACGCCCACTCATCTTTTAGGGATGAGTTCAGTGCTTGGGTTTTTCTCCCTTCTTTCGATACGTTTCTGTTTTCAGACGTCTCTCTCTCTCTCTCTCTCTCTCTCTCTCTCTCTCTCTCTCTCTCTCCTCTCTCTCTCTCTCTCTCTCTCTCTCTCTCTCTCTCTCTCTCTCACCTGATCACCTTTGTCTTCATCATGAACATTTTTCTCTCTATCACAGGATCCCCTTCTGGGGTTGAAAGAGTGTGTGATTTTATTATTGTCATAACAGTACTAGAAGTAGAAGTAGTAGTAGCAGCACTAGAGTAGTAGTAGAAGTAGTGGTGGTGGTGGTGGTAGTAGTAGTAGTAGTAGTAGTAGTAGTAGTAGTAGTAGTAGTAGTGTGGTGGTAGTAGTAGTAGTAGTAGTAGTAGTAGTAGTGGTAGAGTAGTAGTAGCAGCAGCAGCAGCAGTAGCAGCAGCAGCAACAGCAGCAATAGTATAAGATGCTTATTTTCTCTCAGCAGGTGAATTTTGTTCCTTTTTTTTCCATGTGAGAATTTCCAGGTTAGATGTTTTTTTTATCTTACCCATCGCTTTTCCACTCGTTCTTAATATGACATAATTATGTTATAAAATATCACTGAGCACACACTGCAAGAAAATGTAATGCAGGCTATAAGTATCATGAACGTCAACATATCCACCATCAAAAGTAGATCAGTTCTGTTTAAAAAAGAAAAGAAAGAGAAAAACAGACAGACAGATAGACAGGCAGGCAGGCAGACAGGCAGACAGACAGACAGACAGGTTGACAAAAGAGAGAGAGACACACAGAGAGAGAGACAGAGAGAGAGTGACAGAGAGAGAGAAAGAAGAGAGAGAGAGACAGAGACACAGAGAGAGTGAGAGCAAACAAGAAATAAAGAAACGTGATGCTTCAACTGTGTTGATGCTGATCTCATGATTTCTTTGGCAAGACATCGAACTTTTCAAAGACCACTATGAATGAAGAAACTGTCAAAGGCCAAGCCTTGGAACCGGTCCAAGGTTTACAAATAACCAGTGTTGCAACTTGTTTTCTACAGGCTTTAGAAACGTGAACTTTACTCCGAGGAAACCAACCGGTTGCGCAACAAGCAGCTTCACTGACTGAATTGCAAGACATTTCAGGACAGAGAGAGAGAGAGAGAGAGAGAGAGAGAGGGTGGTAGGGTTGCAGTATTTCTATTCATCGCTTCCCTCCAGATTTGTTCTCTACTAATATAAAACACATAGACTCAAAACTTAAGTACACACTAACGCACACGCACACACACACACACGCACGCACACACACACACACACACACACACACACACACACACACACACACACACACACACACACACACACACACACACACACACACACACACACACACACACATCATGTGTGTGCATTTTATGTTTTAAATTTTAACAATGTAGTTACTTTTTGACCAGAACGGTGGACCATGCCGGTAAGTTCCCGCCTGACTCTCCCTCACCCGACTATCTCTGCGCTAAAGCCTCTTCTCCCTATCGTCCCTCACTCCCTCTTTTCCGCCCCCTTCCCTACCTCTCTCACTCAGTCCACATACTACCAGTCCCCCCCCTCTACCCCCCCCCCCCCCCCCCCCCCATTTCCCACACTTTCTCCCTCCTTTACATCCAAATTCCATGGCTTCCACATCAGTGATATTGATCCGTTCTCCGGTGCCATTTTGTTTGCAGAGGGACGGGGAAACAGACTGAATTGTCGCAGCGGCCTCAGAAGAGAAAGAGAAATAGGAATAATGGACAGTCCTCCCGATTGTACGCCTTGTGTTCCTGACTTTTCAATGGTCTGAAATCTCTCTACCCCCCCCCCCCCCCCCCCGCCCCGCTTCACCCAGCCACACCTCCTCAACCCGATGCCCCCTCTTCCACTGTTCATTCAATATTGAACGTCTGTCCGCTTACACTGGAATGAAGCAAACTAGGACAATCCTCCTCCTCCGTTTGCATCAATCCAAGATTGCGAGCATCCACCACTTGGAAATCCCCCCCATCCCACCCCCTATCTCCACACCCACCTCCATTCCCCCCCCCCCCCCCCCCACCCTTGCCCCCCTCCCACTCAAAGAGAGAAAAAAAGAAACAAATTGGAAGATCTTTCGTGTGTGTGCATGCGCATATATGTGTGTGTGTGTGTGTGTGTGTGAGTGTGTGTGTGTGTGTGTGTGTGTGTGTGTGTGTGTGTGTGTGTGTGTGTGTGTGTGTGTGTGTGAGAGAGAGAGAGAGAGAGAGAGAGAGAGACAGAGACAGAGACAGAGAGAGAGCGTGCATTAGTGCGTTTGTGGATGTTTGCATGAATATATGCATCGGGTAAGCTTTCTTGAGTGCGTGCATGCATGCATATGTACATGCATACGTTCGTGTGTGCATGTGTGTTTGCGTTTGTTTGTCAACACGTACGTAAGTGCACGCAAAGGTCTGTGTATGTGTGGGATTGGGGGATGGGAGTAGGGGTGGGGGTGGGGGTGAAGCGAAATTTGCTTATAAAAAATTTAGGTGTCAAGTTGATGACTATAGTCCATCGCATTTTGTCTTTCGTTAGGGGATTATAAAGAAACAGAGATTGATAGCGAAGCAGAGCAGAGTTAGAGAAGTGGAGATATTAAACGTGTGGGGTTGGGGGAGGAGGGAATGGCATCTTTATTAAGCGAATGATACTTTCAAAGGCCGGAGCTTAAGAGGCGGTTGATAGAGAATCTTGCCTTTATATACATAAAAACACTGAAAAAAGAAAAGACGCTGGGAGAGGATTCGGGGGACGGGGGGGGGGGGGGGGGGGGGGGGGGGGGGGGGGGGGGGTCTGATGAAAGAACCTCCAAAGGACAAAGCATCATGGGGGATTTCCAAACAGAGCCCGGATGAAGCGCCCGGCTTCCTCTTACTGCCAGTTCTTTTCGCTTTTATCTGTGATTTGATAACCTCACGGGAGGAAAGGGTCACCCCTTATAATCCTCCCGTTCTTTCCATAAACACACACAAAGACACACTGTTTACTTCTAAGCTTGTATGTCCCTGACCTATCCCATCTCTGGTACGTAAGTTCTATCTCTTACTTCTATTACAGGAGACACTATTTTCTGTTTTTATTTCGTCGCCAAAGGAGCACTGATCAAGAAGATAAGAATTATTAATCAGAATCAAAATCACCAGTCCTACGAATTGTCGTTAGCATCATCACCATCACACAGCAACAACAACAACAACAACAACAACAACGGTTGTCCCTCATCATCACGGCAGCAATGTCACGTTAGAAAAAAAAAAGCCACCAAATGTATCTCATTTCCTACACTACTTAACTGCTGGCATGTTTTTTTTTCATAGCTTGGTGAAGGCCGACTTTATGGACATAACCAAGAGAGATTGTGACCTTAGCAGCAAGAGACCTGAAAAATAACACCTGACAACAGCACACCAGAGCTTTCAGGAGAGTTCAATGACATTTGTAGTTGCTTCACGATGCCTCATACTAGCCTCAAAATGGCTTAAGCAAGGCCTGTCTCCGTGCGTGCAAAGTCCTGGAAACCGGAAGAAGCTTAGGGAGAACTGACAAAGAGGTTGGTTTGTTTTGTTTGCTTTGGGAAGACAGGCGTCTTTCTTTGCTGAATCTGTAAAAAAAAAAAAAGTAACATGGTGGCTTCCAACCAAAGCCTAGATTAATCTCCTGGCTTCTGCCAATCACCATGATGTGCTATAAGTGTCTTTTTCTCTTGAATTCACCTCCATATGATTTAGCATCCCTACAAGCAGGGGAAAAATTGTAGCACCTCACCTCTGCGTTCCCCTCCTTTTTTTGTTAATGAATGTCATATGTCACTGTCACATTCCAACCTATCTTCTGGATACAATATTTCATGTTCGACTGTTCAGTCTTGGAAATACTGTCTGTTTGAACATTAGGTTTTGATTGGGTGTGCTGTGTATTATTTTTCAATGAAATGTTTGTCGTAAGTTCATTTCTTTTCACCTTTGGCATTGCCCAAAACTAAAATCTAAACTCAGCTTCAAAGCACAACCAGTTTTGATTTTTCTGTCCAAAAAGAGAAAAAAAGACACTTTAAAACGTTTTTACAGTGCATGGTACAGAGATCTGCATTTTCTGTAGACAGGCGCATTGATGATGATTGCGACAGGGTGTTCTCATTTTAATCTATGAAACACGATAAGGCCTACTGAAATGTGTTATTAGCTGGCGAAAGTCGTGCGGCGACCATGGTTTTTCACTCATAGGGGCACAGTGTTATGAACTGCTGAGAGAGAGAGAGAGAGAGAGAGAGAGAGAGAGAGAGAGAGAGAGAGAGAGAGAGAGAGGAGAGAGAGAGAGAGAGAGAGAGAGAGAGAGAGAGAGAGAGAGAGAGAGAGACAGACAGACAGACAGACAGAGGCAGAGACAGAGAGACAGAGACATAGAGAGAGACAGACAGAGAGACAGACAAAGAGACAGATATAGAGCGAGATACAGACAGACAGACAGACAGGTAGATAGATAAAGACAGATAGAGAGAGACAGGCAGACAGACACAGACGGACAGAGAGGGCGGAAGAGGAAGAACGAGAGGGAGAGAGGGGAGGGGGGGGGGAGTGAGCGAGAAAGGGTACGGAACAGATAGAAAGAGAGACAGACAGACAGACAGACAGACAAACAGACAGACAGAGCCTGAGAGAGAGAGAGAGAGAGAGAGAGAGAGAGAGAGAGAGAGAGAGAGAGAGAGAGAGAGAGAGAGAGAGAGAGTAAAAATCCTGGAAAAGGAGAGAAGCTGGGAAAGGATTCACGAAAGCCTCTGCTTGATGACAGAATTTCCAAAGGTCATCGCATCA
>JADBJO010003008.1:226697-229197 GCA_016801955.1 Conus betulinus | reverse complement strand
CAAATAACTTAAAACAGAAAATAAAAGAAATGAAAAAAAAAAAAAAAAAAGATCCGGCGCGATGCGTCCCCTGTCTGCTGAACACTTACGGCTCATTGGGCATCCGTTCATGAACGAAAGAAAGCGCCACCTTTATTTCTTCGGGGGGTAGCATTTTTCTAGCGGAAAAGGACGTAGAGGGAGTCCAGTTTCTATGGCGGAGAAGAGAGAGAGAGAGAGAGAGAGAGAGAGAGAGAGAGAGAGAGAGAGAGAGAGAGAGAGAGAGAGAGAGAGACAGAGACAGAGACAGAGAGACACAGAGAGAGAGAGTGGTGTGTGTGGTGTGTGTGTGTGTGTGTGTGTGTGTGTATGTGTGTGTGTGTGTGTGTGTGTGTGTGTGTGTGTGTGTGTGTGTGAGGGGTGTGGTAGACCAAGGAGTGCTGGGGATGTGTAAGTGGGAAGGATGGGGAGGGAAAATGAGGGTGAGAAAAAACAAATCCCATTATTCCTTCACCACCAAACTCATTATTATCTTTTTTTTCTCCAGAACCCATTTCCCTAATCCCACCACCCCAACCCATCTTAGCCCCTTCTGCCTACCCATCTTCTGCCCTAAGATTCTGCGCAAGCACACACACACACACACACACACACACACACACACACACACACACACACACACACACACACACACACACCACACAAACACACACACACACACACACACTCACACACACACACACACACACACACACACACACACACACACACACACACACACACACACACACACACACACACATCTGACCTTAGCTCACCTCCAGCCATAACTCCCCGCTGAGCTCCCAAGCCTCTCCTTTGCACTCTGTCGGTCCTTGTACTTTTATGTGCCGACAGCAAGCCAAGCTAGAATCAATCTTGGCATAAGCTAGGCAACTGGCTAGGGACTAGCTTGGATAACCAGCTGGGGACGGTCTAGAAGTGCTCATGGGCCCAACCTTGGTTCTAGCTTGCACCCTAGCTAGTTCTACATGGGCCCAACCTTGGTTCTAGCTTGGCACCCTAGCTAGTTCTACATGGGCCCAACCTTGGTTCTAGCTTGGCACCATAGCTAGTTCTACATGGGCCCAACCTTGGTTCTAGCTTGGCACTCTAGCTAGTTCTACATGGGCCCAACCTTGGTTCTAGCTTGGCACCCTAGCTAGTTCTACATGGGCCCAGTCTTGGTTCTTGTTTGGCATAGCTAGTAAATACTAAATAAATCTTAAATAAATGTTAGCGAACCACCAAGAGAAACGTGGACAAACAAGACACAAGACAACACACGATGCGTTTCGACCTCTTAGGTCTTCTTCAGGCAAGGCACAAAACACTGTGCCTGTGCCGAACGAATTTGTCACTTAGCTGATATCTCTTCAGCGCAAGGTAGGCAGGCGTTGATTCACGCCAGCGCTGAAGAGATCTAAGCTAAGTGACAAATTCGTTCGTTTTCATAGTCCTGCTTGTTTGCGTCTTGCCTGAAGAAGACCTAAGAGGTCAAAACGCATCGTGTGTGTTGTCTTGTGACTCGTTTGTCCACGTTTCTCTTGGCGGTTCGCGAACATTTATTTAAGATTTGTTTGGATTTCCGCCTGCAGTCGTCTCACTTTGCAACTAGTAATGCTAGTTCTAGCAGCGGCTGACGCTGGCCTTCTATAGCTAGTTCAATGATGGGCTGTATTGCCATCATCATCTACTTCATCCTTCTCCTTCACCCGTGTCGCCAGTGGGTGTCATTGTCTCCCAAAGTCACAAATCTTCTCCAAGTCTCACAACTGAGACACATCTGTAGGCAACTTCCAAACCACACACACCAGCGATGTTGTTGAAGTAGGAGTGTGCAGTTGTCCCTTTCTGATCTGTGCTTGAACTTTCCCCTGCATGACTGTTGACATCAAATCCTATCTTTGTGTTTCTGATCACATGGCCTACATGTTTCATTTTTCTTCTGTTGATCCCTGTGAACAGTTGGTGCTTAACATTCAGTTCATTTAACATGCTGTGGTTTGTTCTTGTGTCTGTCCATTTGATTCTGGAAAGTCGTCTGTAGAACCCCTTTTCTGCTGCATTGATTTTATTTTCTTCATCCTTTCACAGTATCCAGGCTTCACAGCCATTCCGTTTGTTGTCCACCATGAAATGCATACTCGCATGCACGCACACACGCACGCACGCATGTACACACACACACACACACACACACACACACACACACACACACACACACACACACACACACACACACACACACACACACACACAACATCAGTTATTATGGGAACAATTCAGGTAATTTTATTGAAAATTCTCTTAAATACATTGAGTCACACAATTTTTGTGTTGGCCTCTGTCGGGTCGTCCACAACCACCACCACTGTTTTTGGCTTACTTTTGCCACCTGGGACACGGTCCCTCCATGTGGCCAGCCAATCACTCATGTACGTCTTCATCAGTAATGTTCGTTTCATGCCGCTCCATAATC
>JADBJO010003008.1:191697-204197 GCA_016801955.1 Conus betulinus | reverse complement strand
GAGGGAGAGAGGACGGGAAAAGAAGAGAGAGAGGTACCAAGAGACAGAGAGAGATAGAGAGAGAAGAGAGGAGAGAGAGAGAGAGAGAGGAGAGAGAGAGAGAGAGAGAGAGGGAGGACAGACCAGACAGAGAGAGAGGACAGACAGACAGACAGAGACAGACAGACAGAGAGAGAGAGAGAGAAGAGAGAGAGAGAGAGAAGAGAGAGAGAGAGAGAGAGAGACAGAGAGACGACAGACAGACAGACAGAGACAGACAGACAGACAGGACAGAGAGAGATGGAGAGAGATGAGAGAGAGAGAGAGAGGAGAGAGAGAGAGAGAGAGTTGTAAGATAAAAGGGAGGGGGCGGGAGTGCAGTCTAGACACATGTTACAACGGATATCAAATAAATCATGTTTTACACAGATTCGTCTGAAAATCAGGGTGCACGTTCCGAAATTAGTGTTTGTGCGCACGTACAAGCAAACAGACACAAACACCACAAGATACATACACAGATTTACACGCACGAACACACACCCTCACACTACGAACAAAGGCGCACGAGCGCAAGCACACACATACTCACATGCACAACACACATTGTACGTCACACACACACACACACACACACACACACACACACACACACACACACACACACACACACACACACACACACGGGGGGGGGGGGGGGGGGGGGAGCATCGTCGGGAGGGGAGAGCGAAGGAGGGAGGAGGGGAGGGAGAGGGGAGAGAGACAAACAGACAGACAGGCAGATAGACAGACAGGCACACCGGCACACAGACAGAAAGACAGAGACAGAGAGACAGAGACAGAGACTGAGACAGGGACAGAGAGAGAGAGAGAGAGAGAGAGAGAGAGAGGAGAGAGAGAGAGAGAGAGACAGAGACAGAGACAGAGACAGAGACAGAGAAAAAGAGAGACAGAGACTGATACAGAGACACAGAGAGAAAGAGAGAGAAAGACAGACAGACAGACAGACAGCCAGACAGATGGACAGAACAGACAGACAGAGACAGAGACGCCAGAAATAGAGAGACAGAGAGAGACAGAGAGACAGAGACAGAAGGACAGAGACAGAGAAAGAGACAAAGAGAGAAAACAGACAAACAGACAGACAGACAGCCAGTCAGTCAGTCCGTCAAACAGACAGGCAGACAGACAGACAGACAGTCAGTCAGACAGAGAAATCATTCAGCAGGAAACGGAACGAATTAACAATTCATGTGCACACAGAACTCCCGTGATACCAGACCCGTCCTGACTCGAGCGACTAGTCGATTTCTGGAACCCTGCTATGATTGGAATGCTGTCTGCCACTCTTTTGTTGTTGTTGTTGTTGTTCTTATCTCATGCTGTCGTTTTATATTTCAATACCCCTCTGGCTCCGTGTATTCTTTAGAAATATGAGTGTTACTAGGCTCCGTGTACTCTTTGGAAATAGGAGCATTGCGGTTTATGGTTGATGTACGAATATATCCCAAAGACTTTTTTTTCAGAAGCAAAAAAAGGGCCAGGCGTCACTGAAATTTCTTGCACTGTGCTATCACATATGATTGGCGTGATCGTCAACATCATCATCAACATTGTGATAATATAATAATAATAATAATAACAATAAACAATAATAATGATAATGATACTGATGATGATCATGATGACGATGGTGATAATGGTGATGGTGATGATAATGATAACAACAGAATAATGATGATGATGATGATGCTGATGATGATGATGATGATGATGATGATGATGATGATGGTAACAACAACAATAATAATAATAATAACAAACAATAATAATAAATAATAATTAGTATAATAGTTAATAATAATAATAATAATGATGATGATGATGATGATGATGATGATGATAGTAGTAGTAGTAGTAGTAGTAGTAGTAGTAGTAGTAGTAGTAGTAGTAGTAGTAGTAGTAGTAGTAGTAGTAGTAGTATGATGACGATAACACTGATAATTATTATTATTGTTGTTATTGTTATTATGATTATCATTATCATTATGATCATTATCATTGACAACAACGTTCGGAGCACCGAAGCTCTATCAGGGGTCAAAACCAGAAACAATATTCACACTCACACTGGTATATCAAAAGAACTCATCCTAATAACGTAGGAGAGTACCTGCACATGTCCGTAGTAAATGACACACATGCATACATACATACACACACCACACACACACACACACACACACACACACACACACACACACACACACACACACACGCACGCACGCACGCACGCACGCACGCACGCACGCACGCACGCACGCACACACGCGCGCACGCAAGCACGCACACACACACGCACGTGTGCGCACACACACACCACACACACACACACACACCACACACACACACACACACACACACACCACACACACACACACACACACACAGATAGACACAGACACAAACACAGACAGAGAAGGTGGTGTGGGGGGATGAGGGGTGAAGAGGGGGGGAGGCAGGCGAGCTTCACATTATAATTTATGTCAAACGATCAAACACACTGAAAAAAATCCTGTGAGACAAAACAACAAACAAACAAACAAGCAAACAAACAAAGCAAACAAACAAACAAACAAACAAAACAAACAAACAAACGAACGAACGAACGAACGAACAACAACAGACAGACACTGTTACACGCAAATCAGACCCCTGGCTCTCAAATCATACCAGATCTGTGTTCTCGCAGGATCACAGCTAATGGTGGATCACCTACGCCGCTACCCCCCCCCTCCCCCCCCCCCACCACCACACACACACAATTCCCCCCACCCCCACCCCCCCACCCCCAGCCCCTCATCCTTCCTCTATGTCAAGGCTCTGAAACGAAGAATGGCAACATCATCACCAAATAGCCACACGATGTGTTTGAAAAGCCTCTGTGTGCCCCTGTGTGACAAAGCACCAGGTTAATAATTCAAACCCGCTTAGCAATGCCTGCCTTGCTCCCTAACCGCAGGCTCTGTGACGATGCTGAGTGTTTCTCTGGCATGACATCGCGTGACACAGGGCAGAGAGAGAGGAGAGAGAGAGAGAGGGAGGGAGGACAGACAGACAGACAGACAGACAGACGGAGACAGACAATCAGACACAGAGACAGAGAAGGTGGTGTGTGTGTGTGTGGGGGGGGGGGGGGGGGGGGGGGGGGGGTGAGGGGTTGAAGAGGGTGGGGGGCGGGGGCAGGCGAGCTTCACATCATAATTTCTGTCAAACGATCAAACACACTGTAAAAAAATCCCTCTGAGGCAAAAAACAACAACAACAGCAACAACATCAACGACAACCAGCCAACCATTTAAACGAACGAACGAACAAAAGGGACAAAAGCTGTTACACGCAAAATCAGACCCCTGATTCTCAAATGATACCAGATTCTGTTCTAGCAGGATCACCGCTAATGGTGGGTCACCTACGCCGCTAACTCCCCATCTCCACCCCCACCCCCTTCCCCCACCCCCACCCTTCACCCCTACCCCCAGCCCCTCATCCTTCCTCTATGTCAAGGCTCTGGAACGAAGAATGGCAACATCATCACCAAATAGCCACACGATGTGTTTGAAAGCCTCCGTGTGCCCCTGTGTGACAAAGCACCAGGTTAATAATTCAAAATCCGCTTAGCAATGCCTGCTTTGCTCCCTAACCGCAGGCTCTGTGACGCTGCTGAGCGTTTCTCTAGCATGACATCGCGTGACACGGGGGGGGGGGGGGGGGGGGGGGGGGGGGGGGGGGGTTGGGGAGAGAGAGAGAGAGAGAGAGAGAGAGAGAGAGAGAGAGAGAGAGAGAGAGAGCGAAAGAGCGAAAGCGAATGGCTGAGACAGAAACAGAAAGAAAGAGAAAAAGATAGCCATAGAAACAGAGAGACAGAGAAAAGACAAAAGACAGGGAAAGAGAGAGGAAGAGATAGTAGACACAGAAACAGAGAGGCAAAAGCAGATAGAGACAAAGACTCAGAGAGACACACAGACAGAGAGAGAGAGAGGGAGGAGGGGGAAGGCAGACAGACAGAGACAAAGAGAGGGGTGGTGGGAGGGAGTGGGAGAGGGGGACGAAGGGAAATCCATACAGTGTAATAGGCCTATGTGTATCTTTTATTTACGAAAAAAAAAGAAGCAAAGCGAACAGAGTCAGTAGACAGAAATAACTAGATCATTGGATCACTAATGAATTTATTACAAACAAACGAACAGAATGAAGAAAACAAGTAAAACATGACTTCAATCTGAACTCTTCAAACAGAAAAATAAATGGTAACCCAACAATCAACCATGGTATAATTTACCACTATTTCCTTTCCTCTCCCACCCTGTTTACCACCCCGTGTTGTCATCAATTTAGGAAACAAACTTGGAAACATTTGATTCCTAGATGGCTTGATAAATGATAAAACATAAATCCAGGAGAATTACGTTCTGTCTCTGCTTTAATCATCGACAAGAAATGATCCAGCCGGTTTGAGCTCCAAGAACAATTCCCTGGGGCAATACATACGGTGGTCTCTTTTGGTTGAGTGAAGAAAGGGAACGAATAATTTATTCATGTTTATCGCTTTGCCAGGAAATCGGAGTTTTGTTCAGTCAAGCATACCTTCTTGTTCCCTGACATTACATTTTAAGCAGACAGCCAGTCGGACCCACAACAAAACAAGACTAAAATTGAAGGGGGGTAAAAAGAGACAGAGAGAGAGAGAGAGAGAGAGAGAGAGAGACAGACAGACAGACAGACAGACAGACAGACAGACAGACAGACAGAGAGACAGACAGAGACAACAGACAGACAGACAGACAGAGGTGTGGGGCAGACAGACAGACAGATAGACAAAGACAGAGACAGAGAGAGACAGAGACAGAGACAGATTCAGATTCAGATGATTTGTTATTTAGGCCATAGCCCATAATGAAAGAGTGTGTGAACATGTAAGCACAGTAATTATAAACAAGTATATGATATGGATCAAAAAGGAAATCGTTGTCACATATTCAAGAAGAAACAAAATTCTCTAAGTTACAAACAAAGCAAACGTTTGACAGTTTCAGCGTAAGTAGATGATAGAAGCAGGTTTAGTTAAACAAAGATTGCAGGCAGACAGACAGAGAGAGAGAGAGAGAGAGAGAGAGAGAGAGACAGAGACAGAGACAGAGACAGAGACAGAGACACAGAGACAGAGACAGACAGAGACAGAGAGACAGAGAAGGACAGAGACAGAGAGAGAGTGTGAGAGAGAGTGAGGGAAAGAGAGATGAGAGAGACACACACACTCACAGACTGAGACAGTGATTCAAACACCTCAGTTGCGCCGATGACATGTTCAGAAAGATGTTAAAAAGACAATGACGGTGGACAGAACTAAATAGATCCTCGGACCATCAATAACATTTATTCACAAACAAAATTATGCAAGCAAACAAACCACAAAAAAAAAAAAACTCACCAACTCTATCAGAAACTTCGAAAGAGGAAAATAATGTTAACCAAACAATCAGTCCATCCGTTTGCCAGTTTCCCGCCCGCCTGTTTCATCAGCCGTATTGTAATAAGTCAAACAGAATAGAAGCATAGGATCACAATACAGCCTGATGAATTACGAAATTTGAGTGAATGAGAAATAGGATGGATGCTCCACTTAAAAAGTAGAAATAAAACAGGGAAGGAGGAATGCATTCTGTTTGTGCTTTAGCCATGCACAAGGACTGATACAGCTGGCTTGAGTTCCCTGGACCAATTCCTTGCTGGGCAATACGTACGGTGATCTTTTTTTTTTTTTCAGTGAAGAAAAGGAACGAATAACGTATTCATGCTCATCGCTTTGCCAGGAAATCGAAGAAGTTTTGTTCAGTCAAGCATACTTTCTTGTTCCCAGACTTCCAATTTTAAGCAGACAGCCAGTCTGACTCAACTAAAACAAAAAAAAAAGGGAGAGAAGTGGGGTAAAGAGAGAGAGAGAGAGAAAGAGAGAGAGAGGGGGACCGGGGGGGGGGGGGGGGGGGGGGGGGGGGGGAGAGGGAGCAGACAGGGGGGGGGGGGGATGGGGGGGGGAGTAGTGAGACAGACATTGGAGGGAGGACAGACAGACACTCTCTCTCTCTCTGCTCTCTCTCTCTCTCTCCTCTCTCTCTCTCTCTCACACACCACACACAACACACACACACACACACACACACACACACACACCACACACAGAGGCAGAGACAGAGAGTGATTCAAAACATTGCGTTTAGGCGTGGGATATATCTACGAAGATCTTAAGAAGACAATGTCGGTAGAAATAACTAAATAGATCATCGGACCGTGAATGAAGTTTATTTACAAACAAACAAACATGCAAAGCAAGAAAAACAGAAAAACAAAACATGAACACACACACACACACACCACACACACACACACACACAACACACAAACAAATTTGAAAAAAAAACAGGAAAAATATACTGTTTACCGATCAATCAGCCCATCTGTTTGCCACTGCAAAAGAAGAAGAAGAAGAAGAAGAAATGGAGGTATAATGACCCCAAAAAGGAGAGAATAAATAAAGGAGAAACACGTTCTGTCTGTGCCTTAAAAACCATGCACAAGGAATGACTGAGCTGGGTTGAGTTCCGAGGACAAATTCCTTGGGGCACTACAGACGTTTTGGTCTCTTGGTTATCGGGGGGAAAAGTGGACGGATGAAATATTCACGTACACCGCTTTTGCCAGGTAATGGAAGGAGCGTTCAGTTCAAGCATACTTTCTTTGCTCCTGACTTCAGGTAGCCAGTCTGGCGCAACTTCGCAAACACAGAACAAGTTAGAAGGTAAGAGGAGGGGGGATCAGGGGAGTGTGAGAGAGAGGGAGAGGAGAGAGTAGAGAGAGGACGAGAGAGAGGAGGTGAGGGGAGGAGGACTCAGACAGAAAAATACAGAGAGCGCGGAGGAGAAAGAGAGCCAGAGACGCCACGCGAGACACACACACCCACACAGAGACAGACACACACACCAACACACACACAACACACACACACACACACACACACACACAAGACACACAGAGAGAGAGAGAGGAGAGAGAGAGAGAGAGGGGGAAGGAGGAGAGAGAGAGAGAGACAGACCGACAGACAGACGGACAGACAGGACAGATTCAAATACTGCATTACATGTCTTATGTACATGACTTTTTTTTTTAATCCACAGAACACAGTTTCGGTAGAAATAAATTGAACTGATCCCCAATTCACCAACAAAATTCATTTAAAAACACAAAAAAAACAAAGAAAGCAAGCAAAACCAACAAAACAAAATCTACACATGAACTCAGTCTGAAATTTTAAAACAGGAAATGAATGGGAAAAAAAAACAAAAAAAAAAAAAAAAAAAAAAAAAACATGCCAATCAGCCCGTCTGTTTCCAAAAGTTTCCCCGCACCCCCTGTGTATCACCCGTATAGTACGGCAAGTCAAACAGAATACAGCCATTGGATGACAGACAGTTTGACAATCATGAAACCTAAATCAGGGACAAACCAGTTTCTGTCGGTGCTTGAACCATCCATCAGCACCAAATCCAGTAACTGTCGAGTGAGTTGACCGATCCATCAAAAATCCTAAATAGAGGTTGGGGGCAATACATTCAGCCGGTTCTTTAAGTTGGGGGTGGTGTAAAAGTGAACCAGTGAATTCTCATGCCACACTCCTTGCTTGTGCGAATTATGGGTGTGTCTAAATCACAGCATGCCTTTCTGTTCTCTCTCTCTCTCTCTCTCTCTCTCTCTCTCTCTCTCTCGCTCTCTCTCTCTCTCTCCAACACGCAGCCATGTTTGGTCCCTTCTCTGCGAATGTGTGCTCGTGCGTGCGTGCGGTGTGTGCGGTGTATGGTTGTGTGGATGTGTGTGTGTGTTGTGTGTGTGTGTGTTGTGGGTTGTGCGTTGTTGTGTGTGTGTGGTGTGTTAGTGTGTGTGTGGTCTGTGTTTGTGTAGTGAGACTGAGGAGACAGGATGAGGAGATGAGAGAGAGAGACAGACAGACAGACAGACAGGACAGATAGACAGACAGATGCGATGAAACGCGTTCGTTGGTGTTGGGAGGGGAGCAAAGATGAGTCTTGCTCCGAAATTATGAGGTAGTTTAGGAAACAGAATCTCTCTCCTCTCTCTCTCTCCTCTCTCTCTCTCTCTCTCTCTCTCTCTCTCTCTCTCTCTCGCTCTCTCTTCGTCTCTCTCGCTCTTGCTCTCTTCTCTCTGACTTGAAGCAGATGAAGAATGTCCACCCTGACAGGAAAGGATACAAGATACAGATTTGAAGTGCATTTTGAGGTTGTGTTCCCACGCGGACTATGCAAGGAAAAAAAGAAGCTCAGTATATACCGAGATGGGGATAAAGTGAAAAATGAAAGTGCATTGCCAGGTGTGGTTGCCCTGTTCCATGTTGCATTAAATAAAAAGAGCTCAGTAGTTATAACGATCAAAGTTTTTAAAAAATTCCCTGTTCAGTGCGGATGGCACTTCTCCTGGCACTCGTAATCATGAGGGCAAACTGTTAAAAAAATTCCCAATGTCAATTTCAAGCATTCAAAGGCATTCAAGTTTTGCGATCATTTTACAGACATAAGAAGTAGCATTTCGGATATATAGTTACCACTTTTTTAAGTTTGAGTGGTATGCGGTTGTGCAGTGGGTTCTTGCCAGGTGCGAAGGCACTGAGGATGACTGTAAGTTTTAACTCGCCCAACCCTTTCGTGGGCTATGGCCAACAACAAGAAAATATTGCGTTGGAGGTCTTGACTCTTGGACTCTCTCTCTCTCTCTATCGTCTCGCTCTCCATCTCTACGCTCTGATCTCGTTTCTCCTCTCTCGGCTCACTCCAGTCTGCACACCACACACACAACACCACACACACACACACAAACACACACACACACACAAACACACACAACCCGCAACGGAATAACCTACTCGCGACACAGGCCATCTATCACATCAGTTCACAGAAGAAACACAGGAATAACAGGGTAGGAGGGGAAAAAGGAGGGGATCCCTCATTGTTCAGATAGAAACGGTAACAGGAAGGAGGGGTGGAAGGTGGGCGCGTTGGGTCGCGTCTCTCCCTCGAGGTGGTGGTTAGGTCTGAGACGTCACCCTGAAAGCTGCTGTGGTCGAGTAGTGGAAGGGGGGGGGGGGGGGGGGGGGGAGGGGTTTGAAGAGTTGGAGTTGTCTGAATGGAAGAACAGTGGGTTGTGTGTCGAACTGGTACAGAATGGTTTCGTTGGGTGCGGGAAGAGGAAGAGGGGGAGGGGAGAGAGGAGAACAGAGGACAGTGAGAGAGAGAACTGGAAAGGGATAGAAAGGGATGATTGACTGGTGGCGGGACAGAGGGCGGGCAGCAAAGGATGAAGGGGGTTGGGAGGTGGAGGGCGAGGGGGGGGGGGGGGGCGGGGGGGGGGGGGGGGGGGGGGGGGGGATCGGCGGGGGGTCTAACCATAAGCTGGGGGATGTCTGTTTGTCGGAGGGGTTCGATGGTAGGGGCCCCTGATTGGGCCCGTGATCCACACTTTTGTCTAAACCATAAACTTTTTCATGTTCTGTTTGTTTTCTTGTATTCGTTCGTATTTATCCTTGTTTGCCCTTTACACTGTCTCTTTGCGTTCTAAAAACTGGAATGTCTTGAAAATGAAACAAACCAAACAAACGGAGCAAACCAATAGAAAAAGCGCATGTCACAACAACAGCAAAAAAAAGATATGGACGGCCACGGAGGTTCGCTTCTATGAAAAAGTTCACCAGCCCTCAGGGAGGAGAGCCACGAGCAGAAAAAGGGACCCCGACATTATCCACAGGTCTGTTCTAATGTTTTCGTGTTGTTTGGCCTTTGGCCTTGGGGGGGGAGGAGAGAGGGGGTGGACCAGTATAGGGAAAGTGAGAGAGAGGAGGGCTGAGAGAGGAGATTGTATTGAGAGAGATGAGGAGGAGGGAGAGAGGAACAGAAGGTGGGGGACCCGGAGGGAGAGGAGAGGAAGGGGCAGGAGAGAGAGAGACAGAAGTGGGGCGAGACCAGTAAGGAGGAGAGTGAGGACCAATGTCCGATGAAGGCGGAAGAGAGGGAGACCCGAGATTTGAGTTAGTGACGCGTTTTGAGAAGGTTGGAGACCAGTAGAGTAGTTAGAGTGAAGTGACATAGTGGACCTCCTGTTGCGATCGGCAGAAGAAGAGAAGATTTCCTTTGTTTCTTGGTGGTTTGTTGTGTGTGTTGTTTGTTAAAGTTTTGTCGGCTGTTTGTCTTCTCTTTTGTTAAAAGGAGAGGTTTTTTAAATTCCTGGTCGTCTTCTCACAAAAAGATGACGTCGGCGGATCGGGGTTTGGTATCTCCTCTCTCTCCTCTCTCTTCCTCTCTCTCCTCTCTCTCTCTCTCTCTCTCTCGCTATCTCTCTCTCTCATATCACCTATCTTCTCCTGGTCTCCGGGAAATCCTCTCTCTACTCTATCTCTCTCCTCTCTCTCTTCTCTCTCTACTATAAGTGTTATTAGACGAAAAAACAAAAAAAAAACAAAACAAAGCAAAGACAAACAAACAAAAAAAAACCACACACATACCATATGATTGTGTGTGTGTGGTGTGTTGTGTGTGTGTGTGTGTGTGTGTGTGTGTGTGTGGTGTGTGTGGTGTGTGTGTGTGTTGGTGCAAGAGAGAGAGAGGACTCTGTTAGGGACAAGAGGGGAAGGTTGGGGGGTGGGTGGTAAGATAAATAGATATTCACTATTCTGGTCGTTTATCTAGCCTTTAGGTGTATGTTGATCGGGGAATTAAAGTATATGAAATGAAACAAATTTAGTTAGAATTGGAGCATAATGCAGGGAGAGGGGTGGGGGGGGAGGAGAAAGTTTGCGGGTGGGGATGGAGAGCATCAGGGTGGAAGGAGGACGGAATAGAGGAAGGGAGTGGGAGGGGGGGGGGGGGGGTGGTGGGATAAACCACATATATCATGTAATCGTAACTCTTTTATATCAATGTCGTACAACACAACAATGTCAGTTTAAAGTACATCAGAGACAGATACCAAGTGGACCGGAATTAAAAATTTTCAGAGAACACGCAAAGTAATGTGTGATTATTAAAATATTTTCAGTGGATAATGGGTGCACTGGCTGACAAACTGATCCGCTAACTTTATCTTAGGATCAAAGTGCTTACTCTGGGCAGTGAAGAAGTGAGGAAGTAGGTGGTTTACAGTAATTTGTTTGCCACATATGCAATGTATATTTTTAGAATACTTTGTTCTGTGTGTGTGTGTGTGTGCGTGCGTGCGTGCGTGCGCGCGTGCGTGCGTGCGTGCGTGTGTGTGTGTGACTGATAATATGAATCAATATTTTATGTGATAATCAGTAAATGGTACATTGTGTGATAACGTTAACGTGTTAGTGTCCTTAGTCCCCGAAGAGACCAGGGCGAGATGAACAGAAAAAATATCATCTTCCTTATCTGTTACCCAGAGGAATCAAGACCCCTCAATCAGTCAATCAGTCAAAACAATCAATCAATCTATCAATCAATCATTTAATCATCTCTCTCTCTCTCTCTCTCTCTCTCTCTCTCTCTCTCTCTCTCTCTCTCTCTCTCTCTCTCTCCCTCCCTCCCTCCTGAAGCAACGTCTTGCCCCTTTTCATAAACAATATTCCAGAATTTGACCTTCACTTTTTTTTTAACTTGTGTCCAAACTTGCGACGTCACAGAAAACAAAAAATACCGACCTCACACACTTTTTTTTTTTTTTTGCGCCACTATCACCGTTAGCGATGACCCATTTAATGGTCAATGAAAAACATAGTAATGTACTTAGTTGGCCATTCTTCCTGAACCTTTGAAAAAGAAAAATAACAGAAATGCCTTGATCAGGAGAAATGATCAACAATCATTATGACCGAAAATGAATCGTAACAAAGAAGCGATTCGATATTTGCTGCTAATAAATGTCCAGAGGAACAATTGACAAACAATGATTATGGTCGAAGATCAATCATAACAAAAAGTGCGCGATTCGACAACTGCTCATAAATGTGATGAATGATTCTGCAGGTTTTCGGTGATTTTAATCAGCATAGGCGACAACAGAGTAGAGTGCACGTGCGACAACAGAGTACAGTGCACGTGCTCCTTTCAAATAAATACCGTTCTGGATTTTGTTACGTTCGCAAAATGTCACGGTGTCATACATAAAGAGTGTGTGCGTGTGTGTGTGTGTGTGTGTGGTGTGTGTGTGTGTGTGTGTGTGTGGTGTGTGTGTGTGTGTGTGTGTGTGTGTGTGTGTGTGTGTGTGTGCCTGTGTGCGTGTGTGTGCGTGGTGTGTGCGTGTGTGTGGTGTGTGTGTGTGTGTGTGTGTGTGTGTGTGTGTGTGTGGTGGTGCACGCGCACCTGCGCGTGGTGGTGGTGGTGTTATTTTTCTGTTTAACGTCTTCCCACTTAAAGCGATTAAAGTCTTCCCACTTAAAGCGC
>JADBJO010003008.1:149544-166145 GCA_016801955.1 Conus betulinus | reverse complement strand
ATACGAATATGAATATTTTTATTGGGGGAAAACGGATAAGCTACAAAAGGCTACTTTTCACCATACCCTCACAAATGAAACAAAGAATGAACAACACAACTACACCAAAATATACTACAACAAGAACGTGAACAAATGCCTCCTCCCACAATCGCCGCCGCCCCCTACCACTCCCCCCCCCCCCCCCCCCCCCACCAGAACACCAAAATATACCACAACAAGAACATAAACAGATTTCCCATCCCCATTCTCACACGATCACATTTCAACTCCAGAAAACTTAGAAGAAGCATATCATAGTTGTCCTATCAGGTACTTATGGAAAGCATTTTTAAAGGACGATAGACTGGTTTTGTTTTTGATATTTGCAGGGATCTCGTTCCATAATTTCCCACCCGAGTATGTTAGATATGACATGAAAAGATCGGTTCTTGGGCGGGGGGGATAAAAATAGTATTCTTATTACGGACATTTCTCATTAAGAAATGTTCATGTAAATAATCTGGTGCAAAGGTTATTCATAATCTTATACATGAATACTCCTTTGTTGAATAAACATTTCTGATGGAATGGAAGAATGTTTAATTCCTTATAATGATTTAATTTTCTAGAGAAGATTTAAGAAGTATGAGTTTAAGAGATCGTTCATATAGTCTCTCCAAAAGTTTTAAGGTACTTTTACAAGCTGAATCCCAGCAGGTTGAGGCATAGTTAGGATCAGTCTGAATGTAAGCATGAAAAAATAATTTACGAGTATGCTGATCCAAAGAATGTTTAATTCTACAGAGTTGAAAAAAAAAATTGATATTTTCTTTGATAAACTTGTAATATGATTCGACCAGGATAAATTATTGTCAATGGTTATACCATGTAATTTATGTGAAGTTACATTTTCTATAGTTTGATCATAAACGTCAATGTTTTTATTTAATATTCCGTCGCTTTTGACATGTAATTAACATGAATTTAGATTTCTTTGGATGAAGTGCCATACTATTAAGTCCTGTACAGTCACTAAGTTTAATAATATCGCTCTGAAGGTCGTTTAATACGATGTATGTATTTGCACCTGTATTGTGGAGAGTAGTGTCGTCAGCAAAGAGTTCGCACGAAGAAGAGACATGCAACGGAAGATCGTTAATGTAAATTATAAATAACATAGGCCCAAGGACAGACACCTTGGGGAACACCGGAATTTATTGGCATAGAGGTTGACGACACAGAATCCTGAAAAACACAATCTGTCTTCTATTTGTTAAGAAAGAAGAAATGAGAGTGACAGATTTTACAGATAGCCCATACAATTTTAGTTTTCTAAGGAGAAGATCGTGGTCAATTACATCAAAAGCTTTAGCAAAATCAACGAAAATAGTACCTGTAAGACGATTATTATTTTTATTAGAATGCCACTGCTCAATTAGGCTTGTTAGTACGGTGTGGCAGGAGCGATTTTCTCTGAAGCCACTTGATTAGATGAAGAAGATCATTTATAATTAAACGCGGCTGCATGTTTCGTTTGAGATGTTTTTTCTAAAGGTTTAGATAAAATGGATAAAATTGATATGGGCCTGTAATTTCAATGTTATCCAATTTATCTAAGAGAGAGAGAGAGAGAGACAGACAGACAGACAGACAGAGTCAGACAGACGACAGAAACAGTCAGACAGACAGACAGACAGACGGACGCAGAGAGAGAGAGAGAGAGAGAGAGAGAGAGAGAGAGAGAGAGAGAGAGAGAGAGAGAGAGAGAGAGAGAGAGAGAGAGAGAGAGAGAGAGAGAGAGAGAGAGAGAGGAGAGGGGTGAGGGAGTAGGGAGGGAGGGAGGAAATAGTAAAAAACGAGATTGGTGGTATTGAAGAGTGAGGGAGAGATTGCAAAGGTCAGAGTGGGGTGTTTATAGTTGTTGCTGCTGCCATTCTTGGCATTGCTGCACTGCTACAGCCACAACAACAATAACAACAACACAACAACAACAACAACTACTACTACTACGACTACCACCACCACCACCACCACCACCACCACATCAACAACAACAACAACAACAACTACTACTACTACTACTACTACTTCTACCACTTCTACTACCAGTACTACTACCACAGTTGCTCTTGCTGTTGTCGTTGAGATGGCGATGCTCTAATGACTTATATTGTTTTGTTCGTATGTATTGTCGGCGCTGTGATGATACTGTAACGCCTGCTGCAATGCAGTTATGTTAAGTACTGTTTTCTTTTTAATGGAAAAGACATCTCGAAACGAGCAGAGACATGCACAACTAAATAATAGGAAGGAAAGTAACTTTTGCCGCCGTGGTGTTACTGTCATAGTGTTCTTTTCTTTGTCGTAGCTGCTGCCACTGTCATGGACAAAGGTAATTTAATTAGTAACATACTGGACAATATCTGTTTTATGTTTCTGCTGGTAACGGTGCTGTTCCGTTGTTTATACTGATAATGGTTGTTTACCAGCGTTGACTCATGCAAGACATACACTGCCTGTTAACTCACCATGATCTTGATCGTCATCATCACTGCAAACATCACCACTACATCACAATCATCATCATCTTTTCACTACTATCGTCGTCGTCATTGTAGTCATTCTCGTGATGATCATCATCTCCAGCAGTGCCACCACCATCATCATCATAGTCCTTGTCGTCAGCGTAGCCATCGTCTTTGACATCGTCGTTATCATCATCACCATTATCATCATCATCTTATCATCATGATCGTCACCATCTCATCATCATCATCATCATCACATCATCATCATCATAACCATTGCCATCATCATCATCGTGTTGCCGCAGTCAACAACGAATGGTCAGAGTTGAGGGCCTCACTTTCAATTCCATCATAGGAGTCCAAGATGGTCTGATCAATGCTCTTCTTCTCCAGGTCAGCCTCCTCCTGATCCTTTGCTATGTCCGCTACCTACATCAGCAAAAGACAGACAACAATCACGATGTTTTCACTGATGCTGATGGCCTGGGCCTAGATCAACAAGAGACAGACAACCATCACCATACTTCAGCTGATGCTGATGGCTGGGCCACAGGTCATGGAAGCCACTCAAAACCAAACCAGCCCTAAGAAGAAACACTGCTATTCAAACCTGGCAGATGAACTCAGAGTTCAGAAAAGCATTGACAATGGTGAACAGTGGGCCCGGGTATTCAAGACCACGGCTGACCAGTGTGTTGTCATTTTCCTAGCCCCTGGCCTCGTGGTCAAAGTGGCCGGCTACGCCATTGTCAGAATTGTTCTCAGCCACATGACTGACCAGGGCTCTGACTCCACTCTGATGTTGTGGGGCTAGGTTAAGTTACCTTAGGTCAGGCTAGGCTGGGCAAGGCAAGGCTGAATTGGGTTAGATACGTCTAGATGAGATCAGGTTTAGGTACGGTTAGGTTAGGTTAAGTTAGAGTAGGTTAGGCCAAGATAAGTAAGGTTTAACGAGGTCAGTTGAGGCAAGGCAAGACTGGACCCAGCTAGGTTAGGTTACGCTCTGCGAACTGAGGTTAAGTTAGGTTAGTTGAGGTCAGGTTAGATTGACTGAGGTCAAGTAAGGCTAGGTAAGGTTCAAAACAGAAAACAACATCAACAGTGGGGGTCAGAACGTGTTTGATAGTGTGTTGACACCACTAACAAGACAACACATTAAGGTGGGTCGCCAAACATCACAGTGTTTACATTTGGAATCCAGAGGACGGTTTTTCCGGTGTTTCACTGCGGTAACTCTGACATTTGAACTGTGACATTTGAACTGTAAGCAGACTCCACAATCCGATTCTCAGAGAGAGCAGCCACTCAGAATTTGTTACTGGGGTATTGAGGGATTCTAGAAAAAAGGAGATGGAACTTCAGAACGTTTTGAAGTAAACATTGTTGACCTGGATATTATCCTACAGCCAACCGTTTTCCCTTCGCTTCTTCTATAAAAGAAAACTTACCTCTGAAGTCTTGAGACAAGACGGGAAAAAAAACAAAACACATGAAAATTCTGGGTGCAAGATTCAGAAATTCCATTCCAGCTATGAAATCCTAGGGATGGAGATGGTCTGGTCTTAATTCATAATCACTGTACGACTCAACTCAAGAAAACACACACCTCAAACCAACACGTGAACAAGACTCAACATAGAACTGTTTATGAACAACACAATACAGAAATCGGTCCACTAATGCCTGCCAAGTAGGTTCAAAGTGCTGTGTGAGAACTACATGCCTATGGACATTCAAACCTGGTGGCAATACACCAAAAAGATCTGGTGTGACACCTGTGACAAGTTCTTTCTATGATCCAAAAATAAAACACAGCATGAAGAATGGCCCTGAGCTGAGCTGAAGCTGGAAGTGTGGACAAAGTGTGGACAGAAAAGGAAAGCCGGGTTGAAAACGAGCAGGACATGATCAGCCAAAATGAAAACGCTAGGGAATGCATAAGTGCTCATATGAAGTTAGCCCCCCCCCCCCCCCCCCCCACAAGGCCATATGTGACCCCATACCAAGAGTTTAACCGAGCCCCCCCCCCCCCTTTCCCCCCCCCCCCCCCCCCCCCCCCCCCCCATGGCCCCCCCCAAGGGGAACCCCCCCCCCCCCCCCCCCACCCCCCCCCCCCCCCCCCCCCGCCCAAACTGCCCACGCCCCCCCCCCCCCCCCCCCTTGCCCCCCCCCCCCCCCCCCCCCCCCACACACACACACACACAGAGAGAGAGAGAGAGAGAGAGAGAGAGAGAGAGAGAGAGAGAGAGGTTAAGATCAATAGACAGGTGAAACGAGCAGAGAATGCTACTGAGTACAGAAACCTAACAGACCTATAGGGCATTGCAAGTGGAAGGGGACCAAAGCGCATGTAGCATGTTGCAGACTTTCAAAAAAAAAAAAAAAAAAAAAACTCATCTTAGGCACATTCTAACACTAACTGGCAAAAGACAAAGTCAGCTGATAGGTGCTGTGGCCAAGGGCGAAACAGGAGCCCGGGATGACACAGATCCTGAAGAGAAAGTGGTAAAGGAGAGGACACACTTCGTCAGCCATAGTCTGACACCACCCGTCAGGCTCTGACCTGGAACCCACAGGAGAGAAGAGAGAGAAGGACGCAGAAAACTGCCAAAGAGACACTGAGGCAGAGCTCAGGAAGAAGGGAGCCAGCTTCAAAAGTCAGGCAGCCTAGCGAACACAACAGGCTTATAACGCAGCTTTCATAACAAGGGCGGAGAAGGTACCGTGAGAAGGTTGAAGAGACCACCATAGCAGTGTGAAGAAGGCATCATAAAAAGGTTGAAGAAACTACCATATCAAGGGTGAAGAAGGTATTGTAAGAAGGTTGGAGAAGCTATCACAAAGATGTAGACGCTATCATAAGAAGGTTGCAGACGTTATCATAAAGATGTAGACGCTATCATAAGGTTGGAAAAGCTGTCATAAAGTTGTAGACGCTGTCATAAGAAGGTTGAAGAAACTACCATGGTAAGGTGAAGAAGGTATCATCAGAAAGTGGAAGAAACCATCTTTTTAAAGCCTGGGAAAAACAGATCAAGAGAAGGTCAACGAAACCCTGATAAGAACGTCGAAGACACCCTGATAAGAACGTCGAAGACACCCTGATAAGAACGTTGAAGACACCCTGATAAGAACGTCGAATACACCCTGATAAGAACGTCGAAGACACCCTGATAAGAACGTTCAAGAAAACCCTGATAAGAATGTTCAAGAAAACCCTGACAAGAACGTTCAAGAAAACCCTGATAAGAATGTTCAAGAAAACCCTGATAAGAACGTTAAAGAAACCATCATAAAAAACGTTGAAGAAATCCTCATGAGAACGTTGAAGAAACCCTCATAAGAACGTAGAACGTTGAAGAAACCCTCATAAGAACGTTGAAGAAACCTCATAATGTTGAAGAAACCCTGATACGAACGTTGAAGAAACCCTGATAAGAACGTTGAAGACACTCTGATAAGTACGTTGAAGAAACCCCGATAAGAACGTTGAAGAAACCCTTATAAGAACGTTGAAGAAACCCTGATAAGTACGTTGAAGACACCTATAATAAGAACGTTGAAGAAACTCCGATAAGAACGTTAAAGAAACCCTGATAAGATTGTTGAAGAAAAACCCTCATAAGAACGTTAAGAAACCCTGATAAGATTGTTGAAGAAACCCTCATAATAACGTTAAAGAAACCCTGATCAGATTGTGGAAGAAACCCTCATAAGAACTTTAAAAGAACCCTTCATAAGAAAGTTGAAGAAATCCTCAAAAGAACGTTAAGATGCGATTAAAGAAGCGGTCGTACATGGCTGAAGGGATCGCGAGAACGTTGTGGAAGCGATCATAGGACGGTCATAGAGGGAAACTCATCACTGTCCTTTTGTCGTCAAAAATATGGGAAATCAATATTGGCAAAAACAAAACAAAAACACAAAAAAAAAAAATCAGATGCAGGAAACATAAGACTTTTCATGAAATGAAAAAAATATCAGAAATATATTTTACACCGCTATGTGCACATGCCATGTGCTGAAGTCGGGGTTTTCTACAGCCTGATCATACTCAAACAGGCCATTCTAAAAAGAGTTTCATCAAACCATGGCCTCACCTGGGTACCTGGAAGCTACAAACACAAAGGACGAGCAAAATGAAGGCGTAAGGGGGAGAACATGTTGCAAAGTAGGTAGATGTCGGATTGCCGTTGACAGACTGAACGAGATTCGTACACAGTGGAATCCCTTCACCATCTCACACTTCTTTAGAGTTTAAAGTCTGGATGAAAGGGTTCTTATTTATTTATTTTTATTTATTTATTTATTTATTTATTTATTTATCTACATTCTACAAATTTCAATCGCAAAAGACCTCCAAGAAGAAAACAAGTTTGCACATAGGAAATATGTAAACAAAGGACAAACAGGGTAACTTTTGATCCAATGATGAAGTAATTACATGCCCATAACTCGAGTTGGTGTCGTAAGAAACATTACCTAGGAGTTAACTGCGTGTCCTCGTGGGAGGAAGAGTTACTCAACAAGTTTGCTCAAACTCCAACTTACAGCTGGCTGTAGAGGGATGGCCTCGATTCTCAGCATGAGGTGCACAGACAGGAAAAGAAGAAAGGTTGTCAAAAGACAGAGGGATGTCTTCGCCATCGCAAGTGTCGTCTGCTTTCGAGTAAGGCGAGGTCTCTTAGTCGTGGTACAAGAATGACCGATCCCCTGGTTTTTCACTGGTATTTATAGGACGGGAATACAAAACAGATCTACGCACGTGACATTCAATAGGTGCATAACAACACGTAATTTATTTGCAGACAATACATATTGTGACCTTTGTTTCTGGTTTGCAGTGTACTCTATAAACATGCGTGATTTTTTTTTCTCTATCCACGAGTGGAGAAAATTTTTGCTATTTTTTGTTCATGCACTAACACGCTGTAGTATGGTGATTAGCGTCACGGTAAGTAGCCTAGAAGGTTGCAGGTTCGAGTCCCTTCTGAATTTTTGTTCCAGATCGGCTTCTATACGGAGCTGAGAATGTTGTAAGTTAATGAAACGACCGGGCCCTGCGCTGTAGAGTTTCACCCACTAAATGAGTGTGTCACTGAAAGTCTTTCTAAATGTACAGACCCACGAATCGTATGTTCGTATCACTCGGGCCTGACTGATACCCGAGTAGAATGAAATATAGTGTAGAGCACAGCTATGTGATGTAGTGTAAGACCAAAGTGGAATCCCATAAAATCATCTTTACACCCTCATCATCATCTCCAATAGTCTCTTCTTTGTTGCTCCCTCATATCCTATCCTGCTCTCGTGACGATCTCAGTTTTGTTGTTGTTGTTGTTGTTGCTGCTGCTGTTGTTGTTATTGTTGTCGTATCCAGGCTAAAAAAGACTCCATTGATCATCCGAACAGCCGAAGTACTTGATTACTATGGTGCAAATGCATCAGCTGGGGATGAGAACATTACGTGTGTGACCCATTTTTGATTACCCCTCCACGTGGGCAGCCACATTCCGACTTCAGGGGATTTTGGAGACTGATAATGTTATGCTAAGAGCTTCACATAACTGAAGACAGCCCCCGCATAACTATGCAGAGCATAACAACATTTTGAGGTAGGCTTGGTGTTCTAGCCAGTATCAACTGGCCTGACAAAGCCTTAAGCCAAGGCAGATCTCAGTTTTGATTTCCTTTCCATACTCACGCCCAAGAAATTTATGTCAGTCATCAGCATGAGCTGTTTGATAGAGCCGGTCTTTCAATGATCGTGTTGGTGGCCTCCGGAGACTCCGCGTTTAAGGAGTAGTCGTAGTCACCAGACGGCTGGCTAGATCATTTCTTCAATGTTGGATCAGAACCTGCACGTCTGAACATTACCACTGTGACACAGCAGCTGTGCAGTGTCTCCTCTTGCGAGTAGCCCCATAACGACATAATATTGATTGCTCCCTATGACCTGCTGTTGCTCGGTCTTGATGGAATCAAGTTTGGTGTGGCTATGTGCAGGAAAGATGACACAGAAGAAGACTGGAAAAATACATTCCCTGGCTGCTTCTGCCTGTCTCTTTCTTGTAGTTCCTTCCCCTCTCCCTTGCTTCCCTTCGCTCTTCCCGTAGACCACTCCCCTCTCCCTTGCTTCCCTTCGCTCTTCCTGGTCTACTCCCCTCTCCCTTGCTTCCCTTCGCTCTTCCTGTAGTCCACTCCCCTCTCCCTTGCTTCCCTTCGCTCTTCCTGTAGTCCACTCCCCTCTCCCTTGCTTCCCTTTGCTCTTCCTGTAGTCCACTCCCCTCTCCCTTGCTTCCCTTCGCTCTTCCCATAGTCCCCCCTCCCTCTCCCTTGCTTCCCTTAACTCTTCCCGTAGTCCACACCTTGCTTCCCTTCGCTCTTCCTGTAGTCCACTCCCCTCTCCCTTGCTTCCCTTTGCTCTTCCTGTGGTCTACTCCCTTCTCCCTTGCTTCCCTTCGCTCTTCCTGTGGTCTACTCCCCTCTCCCTTGCTTCCCTTCGCTCTTCCTGTAGTCCACTCCCCTCTCCCTTGCTTCCCCCTTCGCTCTTCCTGTAGTCCACTCCCCTCTCCCTTGCTTCCCTTCGCTCTTCCTGTAGTCCCTCCCTCTCTCCCTTGCTTCCCTTCGCTCTTTCCTGTAGTCCACTCCCCTCTCCCTTGCCTCCCTTTGCTCTTCCTGTAGTCACCCCCCTCTCCCTTGCTTCCCTTCGCTCTTCCTGTAGTCCACTCCCCTCTCCCTTGCTTCCCTTCGCTCTTCCTGTAGACCACTCCCCTCTCCCTTGCTTCCCTTTGCTCTTCCTGTAGACCACTCCCCTCTCCCTTGCTTCCCTTCGCTCTTCCTGTGGTCTACCCCCTCTCCCTTGCTTCCCTTCGCTCTTCCTGTAGTCCACTCCCCTCTCCCTTGCTTCCCTTCGCTCTTCCTGTGGTCTACTCCCCTCTCCCTTGCTTCCCTTCGCTCTTCCTGTAGACCACTCCCCTCTCCCTTGCTTCCCTTTGCTCTTCCTGTAGACCACTCCCCTCTCCCTTGCTTCCCTTCGCTCTTCCTGTAGTCCACTCCCTTCTCCCTTGCTTCCCTTCGCTCTTCCCGCCTTCCACAGTCCCAACCCACTTACTTTTGTTTCGTCGCAGAGATTAATGTGCGTTTGATTCTTTTCATTTCTTTTTTTTTTTTTTTTTAATAAGCTAACAAACGGCTGTCTTTTGTTTACATTTTGCGCTATTATCGTGATGCGGCCGTCGACCTCAGTGTAATACTAGAATGTGTGTTTTTAGAGAGAGAGAGAGAGAGAGAGAGAGAGAGAGAGAGAGAGAGAGAGAGAGAGAGAGAGAGAGAGAGAGAGAGAGAGAGAGAGAGAGAGTTTTTTGTATTTGTTTTGTTTGACCTTTTTTTCCCCACACTTTTTTTGCGCTTTGTTCTTTGAGGGCAAGATTTGAAAGGCACGAATGTGCTTTTTGTTTACGCTCATTTAACAACGAAAAAAAAGCACAAAGTTGGGCCTCCACAATTCATTTCCATTCATCTCCCTCCCACCAACCTCCATCCATCTCTCCCCCCCCTCTCTCTCTCTCTCTCTCTCTCACACACATACATAAAGTCATGCATGCACACACGTAATGCTGACAGGTACACGAACAATCACAGACACACAGAGATACAGACAAGCAACGCATGCACACGTATGCGCGCCCGCACGCATTCTTATACTTTTTGCCATTGACAGAATGAACCTGTTTAATGTATCTTTTACTGTTCACAGAGTGAATCATACTGTGCACCCTAAAACGTTGACATGATGAACAGTATAATGTACCTTATTGCATTGAAAGTGCCATTTGATTAGTGCTATGACATCGACAGAAAGAAAGCACCTTATGATGTTGACAGAAGACATGTCCATCATTTAATTTACCATCTGATAAAGACAGAATCAATCAGTTTTTGACACGGACAGAATGAACCATAAGATGTATCTTTCATGGCATTTAGAAAATGGACATACGCATTTTAAAAGATAGGAGGGCGGGGGTTAAAAGTAATAACAGCCCGATGCAAGATTAGTATTTTCTTTCATTTGGGGGCTCAATGGTTTTTCTGTTTAGATTTGTAGGAAATATTCCCGTTAGACACAGAACTATTGCGTGCACAATGATCTACAAAAAGTGACGAAGCTCAGATTTTTTAAAATGAGGGCTTTTGTGTTCAAAGTAATTCCGAGTGCAGTTTTTTTTTCGATCGTTTCTCTCTGAGCTTTGTGACCATTTTGTGTGTATTCCATGTGTGTAGAGTGGGTATGAACTAAGGGCATTCTCAGCAAGCAATCAATTCGTTAGGGAGGGGTGTTTTGTGGACGTCTCAACAAATCCCTAAACCTCATCCCCGCCCCCACCTCTCTCACCCTGCCCTTCTCGCCCACGATCCCTCAACACCCCCCCCCCCCCCCCCATAACACACACACACACACACACACACACACACACACACACACACACACACACACACACACACACACGCACGCACGCACGCACGCACACACACACACACACACTGCTTCACTTTACTGTTTTGTACGGAGCTGCGGTTACTCTCCTTTCTACGCCTTTATTACCGGTGTACCATGCGGGATTGTGCCCTTGGTGCTGTCAACGCATCGGCCTAGCCCGGACCTTTTCAGGCGGCACACCAACATTACTGCGCCAAGGCGATGCTGAAGGACTTGAGCATTTACAGACCAGCGCAACTGGATTGTTTTGAGAATACTTATTGTGCCTGAAAGTTGATGCTCCTTATTTTCTTTCACATGGCCATCAAGATACAAGCCCGGTGGTTCCCAAACAGACAGATTAAAATCGAAGGAATAGGATTATTTGGGCGCTTCAAGTTGGCGCATAGATAGGGTCACGGGTGAGTGCAAAGGCCAAAATGTGTATCAGCTTAGGGGATGGTCATATATTAGAAGATTGGGATTTCATTGGTGAAAATTATCCAAGACAAGAGAAATAATTGGTGGGGTGTTGTTCTTTTGATTAATTATCAGTTCAACATTAGATGCTGGGTCAATTTTAAGGGAGGCCTCAAAACGCTGATATGGATCAGATAGTGTTTGAGTGTCAATTCCAAATTGTGGCGTATGGCCTAATACCCTCTTACCCAGCATTCACCCCGTCCCAAACCGTTACTGTAGTGAAATGATGACGTAGTGAGTCTGGGTGGCGTGTTCATGCATTACAGATGGATACCTTGAGGAGAAAACCGGAAGCCTCTCCACACCTGAACATATGATCCTCATCCTCACCTTAATCCTAACAAGACCCTAACCCTTACCCTGACCAAATCTTACTCACATCTTGAATCGAACTCAGACTTAACCCTAACTGAATGAAACCCTGTACAGTTCACGTCATAACAAACATACAAACGAACGAAGCCACACTTCATCGATATGTAGCGGTCGGGGCAATGGAGTTGTCTTCTCCTTTCTCCAATATAAAGGAAAGACTTTTGACCACTGTGTTAAGCCAGAGTTCTCTGGATATTGCTAAAGAGTTCGCATGATGTGTATGTATGATAATAGCACTTAACGGGACCAGTATAGTGTCAAACGTGGTAGCGTTGTTGAATGTGCATAGACACAGACTCACCAGTTGCCAAACTATTTTAGCCAAGAGTGGGAGATAACTTTTCTCGCTCCAGAATAGCAGAGTTTGACACCTTTTTTTTTTTTCTGTCCCAACCTCTGCGCCACTTCAGAGGCAGTGCACCCGCGCCGCTAATTCCGACACCCCGTCCACAGCCACAGCCCGGTCAGCCCCGCTGCAGCCCCGGCACCTGCAATCCACAGGGAGCAGTCAATGTCAAGTCGTCAAGAGGCAACCCACAGGAGGAGACACTGCACTGCTGCCGAGTCACTTGGGTGGTGTTCAGTGGCGCCTGTTCTGATCTCAGGACACCACCTACTAAGCCCCCTACTGACGACAATAATTGCTTAGTCGCGGAGCCGACGTGAGTGAGCTCTCCCTCCGGAGGGCGCCACCACGTCCGTCCAACGACAGCTCCCATGGATTCGCCGATACCGGTGACCCCGACGGAACCAAGCCAAGGCCAAAGACGTGGAGAGGACATCGAAACTGAGGTCACCATGAGAGCAGGGCATGAAGGGCCACAGCATTTGAGACATTTTCTTTTATGCTGATCGAAGAGAATGAGGGGTGATTAAGATGATGCTACGGATTTCCATTACTATATGACAGGGCTGTGCTCTACGCTTCCTTTCATAATATATCCCGGCGTCAACCAGGCCCGAGAGATACAGACACCTGCAGTGTTGGTCGAAATTTGAGCAACACTCTCAGAAACGCATCCATTGAGTGGATGAAACTCGACTGTATGGTCACAGTCTTCCCAACTGAGTCCGCAGCAAACTCAACTCTGGGTTGGAGCCGGTCGGGGCAGAAAACTCCACATGACTCTGATGGGATTCGAACCCACCCACGACCTCCCAGCCGAGAGTCCACGACGTTAACCACTTCGCCACGGCAGCTGGTGAGTTTGGCACCTTAGTCAAAACACTGAAATCATAACCGTATGGTTGTGGGAGAGACCGTAGGTACTGTAACAGTGGAACAATCTCCACGTAACATAAGACAATGCAGCTGTCAGGAACTGTGCCCAAGTTCCAAGTAGTTTCATGCCTGTGTATATTTGTGAAGGGAGTATATCGACGGAAAGCATGGATCGGCTGTGCGAGCTATCGGATAAAACGAAGGATGTTTAAGTCTTGTGCCTGGGGATCACCTCTGGTCATGGAGACTGAGCAACATACATGCTGAGCAGTGAACAGACCGCACAGGGGGGGACTGCTTTGTCATCTGTAGGATGGAAGGTTGAATTAAAGGAAAACATGTCGACGGCACCGAACAGACAGCAAGACGTGGGCGCAGGTGCATGCCTCATTGTTTATTCTCTCTCTCTCTCTCTCTCTCTCTCTCTCTCTCTCTCTCTCTCTCTCTCTCTCTCTCTCTCTCTCTCTCTCTCTTCTTTTTGAATGACACGGGAGGTCTCTCAAATGTCAATCAAAGGCCATGACTTGCCTGTGTTAGGCTCAGTAAACCTCCAGGTGAGATATGGTGGAGAGAAATGAACAGAGCAAAAAGAAGAAAACTGATATTGTTTAGATAAAGAACAATAGGATTAAAAGCAAGATGCAAAGCATGTAAACATACTCCCAGTTTATCTTGAATACGCGTGAGATATTCTGTGAAGAGGGAAAACCGTTAAAATAACACATCGGGCATCATCCGTGACCCATAATGAACATGCCTACAAATTTTCAGAAAGATCGGCCAAGCACTTTCTGAGATATTCTATAAAGAATGAAAACCGTTATGAGCCATTATGGCCGTTAGTAACGGTATAACGGTAAAATAACACATCGGGCATGATCCATAACCTGTAATGAACATGCCTACAAATTTTCAGAGAGATTGGCCAAGTACTTTCTGAGATATTCCATAAAGACGAAAAACTGTAATGGGCCGTTATGGCCGTCAATAACGGCTATAACGGTATAATAACACATCTAACATCATCCTTGATCCATAATGAACATATGTACACATTTTCAGAAAGATCGGCCCAGCAGTTTTGTCTGGAGCGAGTGGAACACATTTTGACCATGAACACACACACACACACACACACACACACACACACACACACACACACACACACACACACACACACACACACACACACACACACACACACACACACACACACACACACACACACACACTGGTAGTTAGGCACTCAAGGTCTGACCACCAGCGCGTTGGGCTAATGCGTAGGTCAGACATCCACTGAGTCGTAGCCACGAGACCCTCTTCTTCAATCGTCTCAACTTTGTTTGTTACTTCATTTTCCATCAGCTTCAAATCACGCGTAGTGTGGTCTCAAAACTTAGCGGATGTGGTGTAGCGTATATGGACTAGTCCGCACGCAGTGACGCCTCCTTAATGAAACTGAAACTAAAACATCTTTCATAGGGTCGTCCTTGCATTCTTTTTCGTCTTTATTCTTCAAGGATGATTACCGGGAATGTTTAGAAGTTCAGTAGTCACAGCAATGGGTACGAAACTTGCATTCTTTTCTTATAATCCTAACCACAGTCCTCATCCGCCAGAGTTCTGTACGTTTGATGTGCATTTCAGAAGCTTTTATTAGCCCTCCCTCCTCCTCCTTCTTCTTCTTTTTGCCTCTGGTTGTCTTTCTGTCTGTCTGTCTCTCTCTGTGGCAAAAAAAAACAGAAAGAAAAGAAAATAATGAAGTCTTTGGTTTCATGTAGGCTATGTTGTTCTCCTTGTATAATCAGCACTACCAGACTGGGAGTGCCAATACACCACACATTAGAACATTAACAACCCCAGACACTTTGTTTCAAACGCCAATGCACTGAAATTAGCAGGAATATGTCCATTTGTAAGAGAACATACAGACAATGCATGGTGGATATAAAAGACTGGTTGGAGAAAAAAAAAAAAGGGGGGGGGGGGGGGGGGGGGGCTAGTAGTGGAAATTGTTTTCCCCCCGTTTTTTTTTTTTTTTTTTTTTTTTTTTTTTTTTTTTTTTTTTTTTTTTTGGGGGGGGGGGGGGGGGTTTTTTTTTTTTTGCAGATGAAGAACACAGTGTGAAGCACAGAAAAAAAAAAGAAAAAAAGAGGTGGATTTCGGCCTTACGGAAAAAAAAAAAGTCACCGCCTTAGGTGCTCCATTGATCCGATATCTGATCACACACACACACACACACACACACACACACACACACACACAAAAGAAGATGGACAAGGTAGGCCCTAACTGTTTTTGAAAGCTGTCGCACAATAAATTCGTTTGATGGATTCTGGAAGGGGCCTCCACCAAGAGAAGCCCGAGAACTTTAAGCTTGATTTAAAAAGGTCAATTCTGGGATATAGGGATATGGGGGTTGAGGGAGTTTATCGATGAAATTTTTTTAGAATCGGCTGATTAAAATTTGTTGGAGCATTCCCGGTCACAATCTTGTGCATCATTGGCCCTATGTTGTATTCAGAGAGAGAGAGAGAGAGAGAGAGAGAGAGAGAGAGAGAGAGAGATGAGATGATGATGATGATGATGATGATGATGTTTGAATGTCTGTAGACATCCGACTTACGATAAGAGGCGGAGGGGGAAGAGGGCGACCTAAACTTCACACCAAAGGGCCTACTACCTGCATTAAATGCGCAGCAACAATGCCATTTTGCTGCACAGCTCTCATGGATCGATCTCATCATGTCTGCGAGCGAACTCTACCGACGTGGGCGTGGAATATCAGGATGGGGATGCCTGAATTGACTATCTCTGTAGAGGTGCAGCAAGCATCCGGGAGCCTTGGTGCACGTTCTTTGCTTTTCCTTTTTCGTCGTGATGACCCGATTGTGTAGGGGTTCGGTAGAGTTACCAAATATTAACTCTTTCCTTTAGAAAGCTAAAGTTTGCCTTATGACCAAAGACTGATAGATTAAAATTAAAAAGTAACTTTTATATAATAATGTAAGTCATGGTTGACTGATGTAAAATCCTGCCGAGATGTGTTCTGTTATTTTCTTTAATTTATATGAAATCCCTAAGAAGGCCTTGTTTACCTGCGAAGAGAAGATAACGCTGACATCCGGATTGTCTGTCAAAATGGAGGAGATGGTCTGAAATTTCTCGATCGACGAAGCATTATCCTTCGTGGAACCTGCCCAGCGGTGTCGTGGTAAATGCATAGTTTATACTCATATTTACTAATGTATATTTCTATGTTAATGTAAAAATAATAATGAATCCTGTTATGTCTTATTGCTGAAGACTTTCATCGACGAATTGCGGAATAGGTGAACCACTGTGGAGTAACACTGTGCACTAGTAGTAGCGGCAGTCACTTAAGTTGTTGTTATAGAATTATCCGAGCAGTTGTCCTCTTCAGATGTACTGGCCAGCATGAACATCAGTCAGCCGGTGATGAAAAATGACAACTGGGAGGTCTAACTACAATACAAACACACGACAGAATGCGAAGTAACGCCTGCTG
>JADBJO010003008.1:122044-144544 GCA_016801955.1 Conus betulinus | reverse complement strand
GGTGTCGGAACACAGCTGTTCAGAGCAAGCCACTTAGTTTGAGAGGTAGGGGAGTTTACAACTCGCCCACAGCTGCAGAGGCCAAGCCGTGAATGCAGGTCAGGGAAAGGGATGTTTTCTGCAGGCTGCTCCCCGCCAGCCAGCTAACCGTGCTGTACTCCGTGAACTGAATGTCATCTGTGCATAGCCGGTCTGGCAGCAATGTGTTCGGCATTGCTGAGCGGTCATTACAAGTGGGGCTGTTAGTTTGATAATTAGTGGTTGTCATGAAAAATGTAAAATATCTGTGCTCTTAAGATGACTGAATAGGCCAATTCCCGACAATTCTTTTAATACCAAACTCGACTAGGTTCATTTTCCTGTAGATAATGTAGATACAGCATGAAAGCTTGTTCACAAGTGGTCAGGCGATATTCAAACAATGACAGCACACACACAATTGTGCAAAAATGACGTCATCACTTTCTGGGAAGTTAATTTTCCTAGTTAACTAGCACACAAGTTTGATACATGCCTCTGCTTGGACTACAACAACAAAAATGTTTGATCAGAAATGTGTAAGTCTTGTTTGTTCAGCCCTTTCACTAAGTGTCTCGAATGGGACTGAAAAATAAAGCTGTGGGAATTGAATAGAAATAGTGGCGCTTCCTCCGCCATCTTGTCACTGACTTAAGCCTCGTTTTCACTGTCGCTTTTCTCTTGAGTCAAGGTGAAGATAAAGGTTGCTGCTGCTCAGTTGCTTGCACTGTCGTCTGCATCAGCACACAGTCCAGCCTTGCGAAGGCCTTTGTCGTCTCTCTTGCAACAAGACAGTTCTCCTCTTCCTCCATCATATCATCGATTAATTATTCCAAGCTCTTGTGCAGCTGCTTGATTGTCTTTTTCGATGGCCAGATCGATTGCCTTCAACTTGAAAGCTGCATCGTAGGCATTTCGTCGCGTTTTTGGCATGAGGGTGTTTTGCTTGAGCAAATGATCTCAATGCTTCTGTGTGTGCGGCTTGTATTTAAAAATGTGAGCAGTTAACACTGTAACAACGCTTACAGTTAACACTTGAACATGGAGCTCGTCGAAAAATACATGAATAATAAACACGATATGGTGAGTTACAGAGAAGCTAAGAATGGACGAGGGTGTGATGCGTAAAAAAATCCGCAAATAAGCTGCATTGTTGTTTGAGCCGCAGGGTATAAAGCTGGGAAAAAAAGTCGCGGCTTATAGTCTGAACTTTACGGTTTATTTTACATGTTAGAAAACAGGTATGTTGCATTTTTAACACTCATCCATCTACAGCTTGATAGCAAGTCTAATTAATTTTTCTATTAGAAAATGAAAAAAATCACTAAAGGAGGAGGGGGGGAAGATAATCCCCGGGAATATTAGGGAATATGAGAAATTCATAGTTGGCGAGAACAGAGAGTATGTATAAAAGTTTATTTTAATAAAAAAAGGTGGAAAAAATTATTTACTTTGACACATATGAAAAAGGGTGGGGGAAAGGGGAGGAAGATGTGACCAACATACATAATTTTACCCCAAATTATCGGAAAAGCAAGCATCCCCCCCCCCCCCCCCCCTTGTTTTCAGTCACAGATTGATCCGCATTGCACAGACACATGCATGTCAGGTTGTATTATCAATGACTAAATTTTTGTTCAAAAGAGAATGCAGTTTACACTTGTTTCTATGGAGTTTTTGTGTGTGTGTGTGTGTGTGTGTGTGTGTGCACGCGCGCGTGCGTATGTGTCCCAATTTCACTTTATCACTTTAAAAAATGAATTGTATAAGTGTAGTATGTTTAACGTCTAAACAACATGCTAGTTCAAAGAATAGGTCAGAGGTCAAACGTTTTGCATATGACCTAACACCCTGTTTCAGGCATGCAGCGGATGGAGGTCAGATGCGGAGACTGTAGAGCCCACCTGGGCCACGTGTTTGACGATGGCCCAAAGCCGACAGGCGTGCGTTACTGTGTCAACTCCTGTTCTCTTGACTTTAAGAAGCACACCACCGTATAGCGTCGGTCCTCTGTGGTTCTGCTGCTGCTGTCATCGTTTTCCTGCTTCGCTTATGCAAAAGGATGAATCAGGCCAGGGTTTGCCAGGATGAAAAAGAAAGATGTGTTGAAAGGTGGTGTCTCCCTGTTCGTTTTTTCATTTCCCTGTCAGTGCAGCAAGTCTACCTTGTTTTTTGTGTGGTTATTTTTGTATTGCAGTATCATTTTCTGAAGTTTTCTTTTATTTTCCTGACTTTTTTTTTTGTTTTTATTTGCTTTAGACCATATGCTTTATATTGTGTAAGCTCTCTTTTTTCTGTTTATATATATGTATGCATATGTTTATATAAGTACATCCATGCTCGGTGTACAAATGCGTATTAGGTCTTTGTGTGTGTGTGTGTGTGTGTGTGTGTGTGTGTGTGTGTGCGCGCACAAATCATAGATCTGAAGAATTATTTGATCTAAATGCATACAAAAAGTGAACTAAACTTCCTCCTGTCCACTTTTTAAGTTTTGTTTTAAGTGTGTTAGATCCTCTCATCTCATTTGCGCATGCAACAGTTTTGCCATATCCTTTGTTAACCATTGTGCCATCATTCACTTTATCCATGTGGTTGTCAAGTATTATATTGTATACACTTCATGTCAGTAACATAGTGTTTATCTGTGTAGACATTTTGTCTGCTACGACACCAACAGACTAGAAAAGATTGAATAGGTGTTTGAAAACGGATGGTTCATTGTCATGTGGTAAATGAAAAATGATACTACTGAAATATCATTGACAAGAAATAGTCACGTATGAGAATGATATCAACTCTTTTATGGCTTGGAATAACACTGACTTGGCTGTATTCCTCAGTTGGTACTGTATGTAAAATCAGATATTCATAGTAAGAGATGTAATTCGTTTTAAGAGATACCCTTTTAATGATTTTACTTCTAATCCGTTTGTTTTTTTAAATGCTTAGTCTTATTTGGAGACATATATTCTATGATTGATTTTTCTTTATTGTATGATTGAATTTTCTTTTGAACTATGAGTTTTATTTGAAACCACGTATTTTTAAAACAAAAATGATCCAAATGGAATTAAGTGCTTATACTGAGGCTGTGTGTTTCTAGTTTCTTTAGAGAGAGGTGTATAGATCATGTGAGACTTTATATTTTTTCAATACGGAAGCTTTTATGAGAACCGTAAATGGCTTGAAATATTGGTGCTGCAGTTTTCTTCATTTGTATTGTAAATGCATTGTAATGTATGTTTTTTTTTCCTCTAAGACATGATCAAATCATGTACACATAGAAAAAGAATGTGTGCATCTATACACTGGCCCACAGAACAATCCATGAAATACAGAGATCAAGACATTGGTTCTTTTTCATGAAAATTTGCATTTTCATATTCATCACGATTAAAATGCTAAAGAAACTGTTCCAATGAAGTTCATATGTGACACAGTAGTGTGTGTGTATATATATATATATATAACACCGGCAGTAGGCGCCCTAAAACCATCCTGACGAGAGCGCTGGCTCGAAACAGATCTGTTGGTGGTTTTTAAAATTTCCTTTTATCACCCTATTTTTAATATATATATATATATATATATATATATATATATATATATATATATATATATATATATATATGTATACACATTTTTTTTTAACAATTGAAGAAGAAAAAATGTCTTTTCTCTCCTTGTTTCTGTTACATTTTGGTTTATGCTCCAGAAAAGTGAACTTCTGGTGTTTCAGATTTGAACATTTTCATCTCACATTTATGGAGATCAGACAATCAGTTGGATATAAACAAACAAACCAAAAAAAAAAAAAAAAAAAAAAAAAAAAAGGAAAAAAAAGTTATTGCACCCTATTTCAATCAAAGCTACTCAAACTGAATGTTTTAGTTGAAAGTGTTGGTGTGAATTGTATGTGCTCCATCTTGAATATTCCCCTCTAGTGATATGTAGATGCTAGTTCTAACAAAGCATGTCATTACAATAACGGAAAACTCACGCATAGGAATACTTTGCGACTGCAAGAAAATAGGGCAGTGTAAACTTCGGAACTTAAGACAGTGTTAATGTGAATGGTGAGTGCATTTATCAGTGGTCATCTTCAGCTAGTAAATGGTCGGTGTTTATCAGGTCATTCTAGTCTGGGGGCTTTTTGATGTGGGTGTGAAGGGGTCTGTTTTGTCAGTGGTCATTTCTGTCCAAGAGTCCTACATTTCAGGTGAATGGTTGCATCATCTCTAGTGATTCCTGTCTTGTGAGCAGTTAATTTGAATGTAGTAGTGAGGAGCTTGTGATGGAATTTGCGAGCAAGATTTAAGTCTAGAGAGTTAAGACTTTATCAATGTAAATTGTTAATGTTTGTAGCAGTGCTTAGTTATGTCTTGTGGATTGTTAGTATGTGGAGGCATTGCATTTATAGCACAAGTCAGTGTTTATGTCAATAATCAAAATGATTTTGTGTGTTTGTTCCTAACCAGATCCTAATCTAACTCTAACCCCAAACTGAATATCTCTCATTTACTGAAAACTGCTATGTGTCACAAAAGTAAAAGCTGAAAGACATAACAGTGCCCGTGGCTGTGCACTTCTAGTAGGTATTAGCACAGATGGTAAGTCTGTGATTGGCAGTTTCTGCCCTGTGAATTAAAGCAGTAAATTTTAATGTGAAACACATAGTTAACTATTTAGCCATAATTCTTAAATGGCATTAATCAGTCATATTTATAATGATCTTGGTTTTGCGTTCTCATAGTTCTACAGCATTAAATGTCCCATTATCATGAGATTGTTCATATGTGGAGGCAAAAAGAGAACATCAGATTTTGTTATTATTATTACTAAATGTTAAAATCTACAATTTCTGTCAGTGTCAAACTAGCAATGAAAAAGAAAATTGGTCTCAAACATTTGCTTTTTTTTAAAGGACACTTTCTGACAGCCATTTTATTCAGGTGTCTTTTTACAGGACAGATGATCATTATTTCATCAGTTTCTTGTGACCTCTTTTATTCCTGAGGAACACTTGACAGCTTAACTTTAAGGTGAAAGAATGAAAACAAAGAAACTATTCCAGTTAAGAGATAGTATGTGATAACACATGTTCAGGTGTTCTCATTTGTGGATCGGTTGTACATGTTTATCACTTAAGTTGTGCAGTTAATACATAACGAAGGCCACAGGAAAAAAAAAAAAAAGATCCTGGGATCTATTCTTCAAAGACACAGAAACTAGCGGTCACAAAGAAAATTTGAAATGATCTTATTGGCCATGTTTTAATGATTGGTCTAATTCTTGAAAATGCAGTTTTTAGAAATTTTGTGCTGCAAGGAAGATGTCAGCTTTTTTGGTCTTGTTTTCAGTGTGTGTGTGTGTGTGTGTGTGTGTGTGTGTGTGTGTGTGTGTAGAGCATTATTTTTGGTGGTTTGGTTTAAATGGATTTTCTGTTGTTTGGTTAGTTGTTTCCGGTGCATGTAGCAGAACTGCATAATTATCTTGGATATTTATTCAAATTGTGTTTTTCTTTTGACATATGTCTGCATACTTAGGGTGGTGTTGATGATGCGTTTTCTCACATTTGTGTGCATAAAAGAGCAGAGGATCAAGGGAATGGATGCTTTCGTTCAACATAGTTTCTTTGCTACACAAATAGCAGTCTTTGCACCATGCACAGAAGTTTGAATTATGGACACGCAGCTTCATCATCACCAGTCCCACTCAAGAGATGGAAAGGGTCTGCAGCTCCCTCCCTTGGCCATGGCTAAAAGCGCTGCATGCTCCTGTCGGAATTGAGGGTAGACAGGGAAAGTGTAGCTCGTACCATGCATTCTAAGGGTATCACCAAAGGAATTGAAAAGAGAAGGTAATATGAAAGACGTGCGTGTTTAGAGGTACAAACAGTTTTGGTGTGAAACATGTTGTTGAGAATCAGGGTCCATGCAATTTGTTCAAGCTGCTTACAAAATCATAGATGAGAAGAAATGTGATGCTGACTTGTGTCTTAGCTTCAGACATGTCATTTCCTATATTGTCTCTCCTGCTCTCTCTGTCTGTCTGTCTGTCTGTCTGTCTCTCACTCACAATCACTGTCTCAAAACTACGGGGTGGGGGAAAGGGGGGAGGGGATGCAGATTCTTATGAACAGATGGAAGAAAAATGAGAAGTGATACGCTAGTCGAGCAGATTCCTAAAATAACCATTAAACAGAACCGTGATATGGATAGATGTGAAAATAATGTTTGATCAGTACCACCATGAAGTCTTCACTTAGTGGCAATCAGTGTGATAGTGATTTGTCATAGAATTGTAGAAACCACCTTAAAAAGAATATTTGCCTGATTTACCCAGTCCCCTTTCACTCTTGTACACACACACACACACACACACACACACACACACACACACACACATATGTATATATCTATTTTTTTCTGATTTTTCTGACTTGTTCTGCATGCTTGAAATAATTCAGAAGGCAAGTGTTGATAAAGCAATGTTACTTTGAAAATCGCTACAATATGTATTCTGTTTTTCCTTTAAGACAATTATGATATTGTTTGTGTGTGTGTGTGTGTGTGTGTGTATGTGTGTGCGTGTGTGTGTGTGTGTGTGTGTGTGTGTGTGTGTGTGTGTGTGTGTGTGTGTGTGTGTGTGTGTGTGTGTGTGTGTGTGTGTAGGAGTACCTAAGCTAGCTTTCAACACATCAGGTAAGCTTCCAGTGTAAGTTCCGTTCTTAACTGTACAGAATTTTCTGTTATATATTTGTTTCTTTTTTTTCATGTATGTTTCTGCTTTGACTGGGAAGGCACGGACAGGTGTAAGATTCTTCCATTTATTCACAGTGCATGTGCATATACAAGGCACGTTATCTACACACATGCATACACACACAAACACCCACACACACACACACACACACACACACACACACACACACACACACACACACACACACACACACACACACACACACACACACACACACACACACACACACACACACACATACACATATATGCACAGGGGCAAAAAAAAAATCATAGAAGCTCAGCAGACAAACAAAAAAGAAGAAGAAGACGGCTTGATGTTCCGGTTTTGCTGTAGTCTTTCTGTCATTCTCTGTGCTGTGGTGAGGGACAAGTCGGCCTGAATGTACCACAACGCAACGAAGTGAGCCAAAAAACTCTCCAGAGCTTTCAGAGTCTTTCAGCAATGACCCGTACCTGTCCCAGAACTGCAGTCACTCTTAACTCAGTCTTTCAGTCTGTGTGCATCCACGAGTAATTTCTTAATGAAAAGTATACTTTGTCAAGAAAAGTGTCTTTGCGTCTTGAATGTTTGTAACTAAAACGATGTTGAATGCGATTTTGAATGCGGAAATTTTACGCAGTGCCAGGGATAAAGTTTTCATGGGAGGGGATAAGGGAAGGGGGGGGGGGGGCAAGCTTGTAGATTCACATTGTCACAACAGAGGGTGAGTAGTGTGTGTATGTTTGGGGAATACTATTGAGATACATACTTTTGAGATGTGGTGTGATTTTTGTTAAGTAAACAGGGGTGGATTGAATGAGTGGAGGGGAAGGTGGGGGGGGGGGGTGGGGAGAACGGTGATACTGGAATTTTTAGAAGGGGCTATACATTGGACAAATAATTTGCTTTTTTACAAAAAAAAAAATTCTTTTAACCCAGCATAGTGTGATTACTTGTTCTTTTTTTTGTGAATCTCTCTGAATGAGATTTCTTGATGATATTAACTACACCCACCGCTCGTTTTGCTGGATAAACAAAAGTGCAGTCCAAAACCAAGATGTGAATCGTACGAATGGGATTTCTCCACATGTCAGAGTACTGTAGGCCAAAAGCAAGTGGCCGGTCCATGTCTTTCTTGTATGAATGGTCATTGAAAAAAGGAAGAAAAAAAAAAACAATCAATGTCATACATCGAATCGACATTCAAGGTTGTGAACATTTGCTGATGAGCACAGCTGTAAACCATGTTCCTTTGAGCACTGGTAGTGTAGTGGTGTACACTTGATATATAGTGAGTGGTCAGTTTAATGAGCCAGGGCAGGAGGTTGATGTTCTTTTCATGATGAATGGTCAGTATGATGAACTAGGGCAGGAGGTCCACATTCTTCTCCTGGCTTTCCATGGAAATAACCTTGAAAGTGTTTTTTTATTGTTTTCTGCAAGTGGCCGTCTTGATGGATTGTAAACTCCCAAAGGATGTTTAGGGGGAAGGGGAGAGGGTAAGGACGCTTAAGCTTGGAAAGTTGTCGTAGTTATTTCCCCCTCATGGCTGTATGTGTGTCTTGTGTGTCCCATTGCTGTGTTGCAAACTCACTGAGGTCTTTTTCCACTCCTTGCCTCTTTCTGCATAATTAGGTTGTCCCATCCCGGAGTTCATCTTCAACATACTGATTACCAAAGTCCACACGTGCCGTTATTAAACATCATCACTGTGGTGTCACAAGGAATGACTTAACATGTCAAACAACTTGAAATGGGTGTCAGTCTTGCTAATAGATATACATATTTTTAATCGAAGGGTATGAAAACCCTGTTTCCCTGTGTTAGGAAATGTGAAGAATCCTCTGAAGTTATACTGGCTGGGGGGACAATTCTGCATATTTAGATAATCTGTGCAACTCTGGTGCTTGATGCACCCCATTAGTGTGTGATGCAAACATCGCCTGGTCAGACTTGTTTGAATGTTTTGTCCTTCGTCCATGTGTCCAGAGGCCTGAGTGATGTCATTAGCAGGAGAGACATGTGCGTTGGGTTTCCTTAAGGGAAAGCTTCACTGTGTTTATCACAGCTTTAGTAGTTGGTATGGTGAAGAAGGCTAGCATGTGTTAAACTTGACATTTCAATATGTATGTCTGTATATACCCATCTCTGTTCATCTCTATCCTCTCATATAGATAGAAAGACAGGTAGGTAGGTAGGTAGGTAGGTAGACAGATAGATTGATAAATATAGATAAATAGATGTGTGTGTGTGTGCATGTGTGTGTGTGTGTGTGTGTGTGTGTGTGTGTGTGTGTGTGTGTGTGTGTGTGTGTGTGTGTGTGTGTGTGTGTGTGTGTGTGTGTGTGTGTGTGTGTGAAGTTCAAGGTCAAGAGAGACCCACAATAAGACAACTGAATTTTATCCAATGTTTTGACCTTTGGCCTTCCTCTAGAATGTGCCATTGAAATTTCTGCCACATCAGTTCAAAACCAACAAATAGAGTTCCACATATACATTGAAATGCACAAGTACAATGTGAAAGGTGAAGACGGGTATAAAAGCCACAAAACTGGGTCACCCTTACACAACCCATAGTCCCATCTCCTTTGGCATGGATGTCCTTCACACACACGCATACATACAGGCATGCACACATGCATGCACGATGGTGCACACACACACACACACACACACACACACACACACACACACACACACAAACACACAAGCACATTGAACACACAGACAGACAGACAGATGCACACACACACAGACACACACACACACACACACACACACACACACACACACACACACACACACATTTCCAAATGAAGACTGTTGGAAGACATACTGCTGCCCCTCATTGAATAAAAAAAACCTGGTCACACCCTGAAGTGTTTCTCTTAATTTGTCTTTGTGCAAGACTTATCTCCCTCAAACAGCTCCCCCCTCTTGAAGACCCCATTTTCTGTGGATAGCAATTCAGTTGCTTTGCATACAAAGATGATAACCTAATAAAAGCTTTATCAATGAGAAAGGTGTAAGGACGTTGTTGGAAATATGTACAAATCACAAAAGCAGGGTGTAATCCTGTGGTCAACTTCACTTTGATGTTGGAACTTGAAATGACAATAGCCAATGAGGAATAAGCCTTTATTGCTCTCAAGTTTGGTTTGTGTTTGTCCTTGGGTTGTTGGACATAGCTGTGATATTGACAGATCAAAAAGTCTACTGCCGATGAAAGTGGGCTTGCTTTGTTATGAGTATTGTCAGCTCACTGTTGGTCCACTCATCGATCATGTTCACAACAACAGCGAGAGAAGAGTGTTTCAAGTGTGCAGATCACAACCACTAAGTTATTTTGACTTTGTGTGTGTCCTTTGGAACATATCGCTTGTGGACTTTTTTGTGTGTGTGTGTGGCAGATCTGTACAAATCCATCCACAGTATGATTGAAAGAGTTGGGGGTTGATATTATCTGTGTCTCTGCCAGTGTCTTATTGCGTCTTATGTGCAGTGTGTGCATATGCATGCATGTGTGTGTGTGTGTGTGTGTGTGTGTGTGTGTGTGTGGCTGAGGTTTTGGTATTTGGGGGGAATAAGTTCAGAGGAAGGCACATCGCGTGCATCAGCGTGATTCTTGGAGAAATAATCTGATCATTGACTTTCAATCTTTGCTCTCTGTGGCCAGGTGTGGAGATATGGCTATGACAAGAAGGAAAAGCTGTGAAAATGGATGAATTAGAGGGATTAGTGGGGTGAAGGGCATGAATATGCATCATTCTGAAAGTCTCAGAACCAGTTAGTTGATACTGTAATATAGCTACATAGATAGGATGTTGTGCTCGATAAATACCTCATTCACCAAGGAACTGTCTGTGTTCTGTTAAGCCGGGTTTGTGTTTTTTGTTTTGTTGGTTTGTTTGTTGTGTTTCAAGAAGCTTTAGTATCGATACCATTGACTGTCATGTTTGACACTTATAAAATCAGGAATGTGCATTTTATGGGCGATTTTTTTTTTTTCTTAAACTGTCTGTCGTTACATATCCCCTATCTTGCCTTGTACCTCATCAAGCATGAAGAGTAAGGAAAAGACAACAAACCCCCTCCCACAGCCTTCCCATGACCTCTTCCTTTAAAGAAAAAAGGAAAAAAAAAAAAAAAAAAAAAAAACAATCACATATCTTCAAAAACTTAAGAACGATCACACTCTGGTGTTTAAACTCTTGTCTAATCATCAGTAATGCTCAGGACATGAAAACTACCTATAAAATTTAAACAGTCTGAATAGAACATGTTTTTTTGTTTTTTTTCTTTTCATCACAGTTATGCTGATTTTGAAAGGCGGGGGGAGGGGAGGGGAGAAGGAGAAGGAGAGGGTTCATGATTTCATGATGTGAGGAGGGTGTATTGAAGTTCCAGTTGAGAAGCAGCATAGGAGGGGCTAATTATCAGTTCAGTGATTATGTCCAGGTGATCACAGAAATGTATTGTGTGCCTGCTCCTCATCCTATATGATTTGATGATTTATTGTATGTGTGTGTGTTACATACATGAATGCACGATCATCTGCATGTATCATAATGCATGCTGTAAATCCTTTGTGGGAGAAACATGGCGCAAAAGTACTTTGCACTGCATCAAAGGAAAGATCTTCTAGTTCAATGTTTTTGTAATCTGACTGTCTTTGTGGAACCAAACTTTTTGGATCTTATATCGTCATAATGTCATGAATGATTGATGATCTTGTGTTAGTGTGCTGTCGTTTTTGTTTATTTTTGAACACGTTGAAAATTTCTGGTGAATGTGGCATGGCCTTTGGTGCTGTGGTTTTTTTTTTTTTTTTTTTTTTTTTTTTTCTTAAACTGTAGTTATACTGTCCTTATTTTGTACAGTTGCTGGATTTATTGGTGATTTCTCTGATGATGTAACGTGTAGCTATATACTGGGAATGTGTGTGTTTTTCTTTGTGTACTCTGTGTATGTGTGTGTGTGTGTGTGTGAGTGTGAGTTGTGGGATCTTTCTACCTTAAGTCTGTTTTGTTGTTTTTTGTTGTTAGTTAATATCTCTGTGCTTTCTGGTATGACTTTGTGAGGTTCTGAACTTTTTTTTCTAACATTTTTGTCTCGGTTTGTATGAAAATCTTTTATCATTACTGTGAATTTAGGACTTAGAATTGTTTCAAAGAGGTCATGTTTATTTCAAATTGGGAGGCAGAATTTGTAATGAGAAGGGTTTTCTTTTTTATGCATGTTCTTTACCTTTCTTGTTTTTTTGTGTTTTGTTTTTGTGTATTTATTTTCCTCTGAAAATCTGTCTCATCTATGACGATGCTGTTTTAAACACTTTCCCCTCTTCCTGCCTCTTTTTTTTTTATTCTTTTCAGAGAAAGGGGATGAGGAGACAGTTACCTTTGTTGTTCTGACACATTTCTTGATCTATGATTTGCTGGATATTGTATCTCATTTTGTGATATGCCTATCTATAAATCAAGCGTTGAATCTCTTTCCTCTCTTTTATATCTCAGCTCATTTGTTGTTTGGGAGAAGTACTTACATGCTCATCATTTTGGCTCTCTTGTGATACTCACTGATATCACTCACTGTGTTCTAGACGATTGTGATGTTTCGTTTTGCTCCTTTCATTTCTATACTTAAGAGAATTGCTGTTTGTGTTCTCTTTTTTCAGGTTGTATATTATTTTGCAGGTAGTTTCAAGTTTCTGTCATCACAGAATAACGGTTTACACAGAGAAAATCATCACTGGAAACAGTATGAAACAATCGCAAATTTCTATTCTAACACTAGGGAGTTACTGTTTGATGACTGTGTGGACAAATGTCTTTCTATGGAAGGATCAAAACTTTCCAGGAACATGAAAGTTGATGTTCAGTATTTGCCATCGTCCTATCAGAAAGAACATGACCCAACCGTGAACTAATCGAAGGACAGCCAACCAGGTAAATCTCTTCACTCAGCACCAGAATTAATTAATAATTTTTGTTTGAACACGTGAACTGATCTGTTCACAAAAGTAAACAACAACAACAACAACAAACACGATTCCCAAGGTTGTCTTTTTTTTGTAAAGTTGGTCACAGAACAATTTGGCAGAGGCAAGTCAGTGATTTGATTTTTTTTTGTTTGGTTTGTTTACTCAACTTTTTCTCTGTGTGTGTGTGTGTGTGTGTGTGTGTGTGTGTGTGTAAATATAAATGAATGTGATTCTTATTCTTTGGACTTTTTCCATATTTGCTTGATATCGCAGATGGTGTGTGTTTTTTTGTTTGATAAGTGAGCTTGTGCACTATTAAATGGGTCATCTTTGTTCTTTTGTGTTCCGTTTATTTCCCTTCCTATCAAAGTGTTTTATTCATTTGTTTCTGTGTTTCATGTTTCTTTTTCTTTTTTAATAATTTAAGTCTTCATTGTTCTTGCCGCTATTCATTAATTAACCTTGCACCTTGTACTGGGCTTCCTGGGTCTTCATGACCCAGTGACTCAATAAAAACATCATATCTTATGAACGGATAGAGCTATGCTCACAAAATCTTAGGAGTTTTGTCAACGATCTTAATGGCTGTTGGTCCCAGCAATTTCATGTATGGGCACAATTAATTATCAGTGTAATAAGTCACGGTTTCCCCAGGTCCCATACATTTTAATGGGTCCCACATGACCCACGCCATCGGGTGCTGCTAAACTGTTCTTTATCAGGTGTGGGTCTTACAAGACCCGCGTGAACTGAATAGGGGTAAGCTTGGAAAAGCCTCTACAAAATGTGTGGGTCTTGGGTGACCCGCACGATCAGGTCTGTGTGGTCAAAAACGTCATCTGGTAAAGGTTATAATGTTACTGATCATTCATCTGTTACTATCTGTTTGACTAAATTGTCATGTCCAACTATTTTGATGAGGCATCTTCTTGCTGTTGTAGGTATGTACATGTGGATAATGACAGGACCTGCGTGTGTCTGGGCTGTTTCTTAATTTCTTAGTCATCTCTGAAAGAAGCTCTGTTCATGGACAGATTGTGTTTCAGATTCCTGTGCTGCTATTCACTTGTATCACACTGTATCATATCTGAATATTTCTGCTCCATTTGGGTTGTTTTTTTTTTTTGTGCATGTAGTGATATGAAACGAGCCCTTTTGAAAGACATAATTGAGTACATGCTTCTAATGTTGTATAAACGCAATATTTTGCTAGCATTCATTTTTGTTTGTCTAATTGGTTTTGATGAGTGTGTGTGTGTGTGTGTGTGTGTGTTTGTTATATTATTCTTTACTGCTTGTTTCTTGTGAAGGTCTGCAGTGATATTTTCTGATTGTTTTTTTTCATTGCTTTAATATGCCATTTCGTTACACAGGACTTATTCTGATAAAACTTTTTTATGATGTTTATAACCTGCAATTGTAATTAATTTTTTTGTCTGTAATTTTTTTTTTTTTTTTTTTTTTTAATCTGGTTGCGTTTAATGGCCATTTACAGATTCTGTTGAATGTAAAGCTTTCAGTGGTCATTTCTGATGTACTGATAGATATCATGTGAATGAAGCGCCAGCTGGCAGCTCTTCAGTCGGCACTACCCAGGTAGGCAGCCTGTTGTGTAAACGAGTGTGGATTGCAAAGTGCTTAGAGCTTGGTCTCTGGCTGAGAATAGACGCTATATAAGTAATCATTATGATAATAATAATAATGTGCATTATCAAACTTTTCTGTATGCTATCAGCACATTTTTTCTGTGAGGGATATTATTCTTTTGTTGGAATTTTAGTTACTGTCAGGGCTAGATTGTTCTGTTCGTTGTTTTGCTGTCAGCTTATGGGAAAGATTGTTGTCATGGGAACATTAGTTATAACTCAGACTGTTGTTGTTCCACCTGTGCCTGTCTGTCTCTGTCACCCTGCCTCCACCCCCCTCCCCCACTGCCCCTCCTCTCTCTCATTCACTCTGTCTGTCTCTACCTCTGTCACTCTCACTCTCTCTTTCTCTTTCTCTCACTCTCTCTCTGTCTTACACATTCAATTATGAATTCAGTATTTTTAGTTGATGATATCAAACCAAACCATGTCTGTTTTGTTAGAGAAAAAGAGTGGTTGTACCTGACTATTGAAGGCTTTAAACTAGTACCTACATCTGTGTATGTCTGCATGGTGTGCAGCTATGAATGACTGATCCCAGCACAAACTGTTTTCAGGTTTTATCATGGGTGTTCTTGTATGCTTGAGGATGAACAGCTGAAAATTTGGTCTTCCTATACATGCCATATGAAAAATCTTTTTGAAAGTGAAAAGACAATTATTATGTTTCTTTAGTATTTGTGTTATTGTGAAATATTATCTAGCATTAAAACTATTAATTTCCGAGGTATGTTGCCTAGCTGCTGTTATTTTCTTAGTTGGAGATAGATGTGAACCATAATAAAACGTTTTGACTTCCGTCACAAAGGAGGAAAATGGCAACCTCCACACACACATTTTTCAGCTGTGAAGAGATATTTTGAAAGACAAAAAAAAAAAAAAAAGAAAAAAAGAAAATTGTTGACATTTGCAACCCCCTCCCCCCCTCCCTCCCTCCCCCTGGCTTGTCTGAACTGCACTCTGAAAAGTGGTGGGTTTGAGTCAGGGACATGAGTGTTGTGTGTGATACCCACTGTTGTCTGTGGTCAGACCGCGCTGGTGTCTTTGCCATGCCACAAGTTACAGCGTGTTGCAGTGTCAGACTTGCAGCGCTACTTGCGAAGGCCTGCATGTTCTACATTGCCCGGGTCCATGTGTCAGGCGTCTGTGTGGGAAAAGGGAAGACCCAGCTTTTTCCTGTTGGTCCATGGATCCTGGGTGTAATCCTCACTGGAGACAGCTTAGAGGAAGTTTCTTTTTCTTCACAAGTGCATCGTCTGCCCAGACTCCAACCCCATCCAAGTCTTGCAGATGAAGTTTTAAACTGAAGTTTTAAGTGTAAGTGCATGCTTTAAAGAAAAAAAAATTTGCACAGTTTAGTCTCATCATGCCGTTTGTAGGAGAGCAAGCCATTAGTGTTGGTGATGGATAACACAAGAAAGCAGAAAAGGGAAAGGAAATAGGCCCACCGGTGTAGTGTTTGGACAGAATCCCAGAAGATGGAGTATGGCTGCCTTGATGGTGGGATGAACTCAGGTCACATGTGCAGACATCTCTCCAGTGTGAACCCAGTAGCCACGGCCATGAAAAGCAAGGACATCAGTGTAGAGTTCTCATTCTTGTGAATGTCATTTCACATTACAAAGGGGTTCATACAGTCATGACAAAGTTTACGGTGGAAGGGGATTCACACAGCCACAACTAACAACGCTTTAAAGTTATGATGATTTTTGTTGTTTTTTTTTCCTCCAGATTCAACACTGGCCGAGAAATGACTAGTGATAGTGATTTTTTGAGTGATTATGAATTTCAGTTTATGACATGATACAAAGACAGACATGTGTGATTGGATGACCCTGTTTGATGCTCTGCTCATTACAAAGGATCACATGTCATGGGTGAGTGCATCATGTGCCAAATGCAGATCATCACATCACAGATATTATATATGTTCATTTCAATGGAAGTGCGCTTACTAACATGTCGTGTGTCCTGATGCTTGATTCAAATGGACAGATTGCAGAATATATTTCTACAACCGACAGACCGGTTTAGGTGTCTTCAGTGTCTGCATGTAGATCCAGAGTAAACCTGGTTAGCAGGAAGTGTGTATTGACTGTCCATGGGTGTTGATGCCTTGCTTTCCTTGTTCACTGTATGTTTGCATCGAACACATCGGCACAGCTTCTGTACGGCAGGCCTGTGGAATATCAAGTGTTCAAAATTGTGCTGGATTTATGCACAAGTGTCCACTAGACTTTTGCGTTCTTTCATTGTGTACATTTACTGTAATTAAATCTTATAACTGCTCCACAGCTACTTCCAGGTCTCTATCAGAGTTTGTGTTCACAGATTTATTTGTACAATTCCTTTTTTTTTTTGTTTTTGGTTGGCTGTTTTGCACTTTTTTGTTTGTTTGTTTGTTTTGCAGTGAAAGATGTGTAATCACACTGCATACAGTCAGAGAAGTGTTCAGAACTGAAACTCACTTTGCACAAATCAAAAGGTGGAGGGGTGGGGGTGGGGGGAGGGAAAACATAGGGGATGTAATGAGGGCACACTGACCCAGCATATTGCTGCTGCTCAGAGCCAGTGCTGCAGAGTCAGACCATGTCAGCAGGGCTGCAGTCTGTGCTGCAGAGTCAGACCACGTCAGCAGGACTGCAGTCTGTGCTGCAGTCAGACCATGTCAGCAGGACTGCAGTCTGTGCTGCAGAGTCAGACCATGTCAGCAGGACTGCAGTCTGTGCTGCAGAGTCAGACTATGTCAGCAGGGCTGCAGTCTGTGCTGCAGAGTCAGACCATGTCAGCAGGGCTGCAGTCTGTGCTGCAGTCAGACCATGTCAGCTGGGCTGGGGTCTGAGGCTGGCTGCAGACAGGAGGTATAGCAAACAGCAATCTCATGAAGGGCGCTACACGTTCTCTGATTCAGAGGTGCTTTTCAGGTGTCTGTTGTTGGCATGTATATGGTTAATAAGTCGATTCGGAGGTGTTTGTCAGGTGGTCTGTTGTTGGCATGTATATGGTTAATAAGTCGATTCAGAGGTGTTTTTCAAGTGGTCTGTTTTTTGGCATGTATATGGTTAATAAGTCAATTTGGAGGTGTGTGTCAGGTGGTCTGTTGTTCGCCTGTGTATGGTTTACGAGATAAGGTCCCTACCTGGGTCCATGATCTAAGCAGTTGTTGGGGAATCAAAGCCAGTTTTAGGGTCAGCATTGTGAGAGTGGTGCCCATGCCCTCACCCTTAATGCCTTACCTTTTTTAATCCCCTAAAAGAATGGGTACCCATCTAGAGCAGTATGGACTGGGATAATTTGTTTGACTGAGATAGTGCATCTGATAACAACACTCCACCGTGCTTCAGCTTGGCTTTCACAGGCAAATGCTCAGACTATTACACACTTCTATTCTCACTGTGTAGTTTGTACAGTCTGCAGAAATATTATTTTGCAGTGCCCTTCCGTTCAATGCTTGTATAATGATTTGTACACTTATGTATCTCTTTGCATATCTTTTTTAATTGCGGGTTGCCCTTTTTAAAGTTCTGTTTGTTCTCTTTTGTATTATGTAAAGGAAACAGTTGCTTTGGGGAAATATCAAGACATATGAATATATATTTAATGCACTGAGCATGTAAATTTATATTTGTTGAGTAATTGTTGTTGGGATGACACGTTCATTTGTTTTTAGAATTAGACATGACAAATCTGGTCTTAAACTAAAGTGATTTAGTTTGATGTGAGGTGTTTTTTTTTGGTTTTTTTTCTATTTATTTTTTTTTTTTTTTAATTTTCATTTTTTTGCTTTTAAAAACAAAGGAAGAGTTTGAAGTGTGGATGCAAATAGTAATGGTGATGTGGGGAGGGAAAGGGAGCCTTTACAGTGAGATGTCAGTAGTCTGTGTTGCATTGCTGTGTTTGTAGATTTGTTTGTTGTTGTTGTTTTTTTCTTGCATTGATAATGTACTTCATTTTGAGTTTGCTTTCTTCTGTTTGCACCAATGAATCTAGGGAATTATTGTCTATTAACGTGAGTGCCTGTATGCATTCACGTCCCCCCCCCCCCCCCCCCCCCCCCTTGCAGACACTCATCCCCCCCCCCCCCCCCCCCCCCCCCCCCACCCCCCCCCTCCCTTGCAGACAGAATGGCTCAGAAACATGACGGGTCTGGGACTCTCTGGGGCTGGTGTTCTTGACAGAACTGTTTTCAGGAAAATCCTGTGGATGAAAGTTGACCAAAGTTGTGGTTTGACACTTCTATTTCCGCTGGGGATGAAGCTAGTGCCATTTTATTTATTTATTTATTTTTTTTTTAACGGTTTCTCTGTAAGGTGTGCAGAAAGAAGGGATTTTAACCATGTAAGCTGGCATCGGAGAAACGTTTGCAAAAGTGCTTTTGGTAGGCCTTTTTTTTTTTTTTTTTTAAGCTGAGAAGGCAGTCATGTCGGTTGTAGTGGTCCTCTCAAGGCTAATTAAGAGTTAACATGGTAGATGTGATAGGAATGATCATAAGAATATAATGATAGTAATAGTAACAACAGAGGTTAAAAATAGTAATTGTGATATCGAATATAATCATGACACACTACTTTTTGTTTTATTAGTCCATTAGAATCCACTTACTGGTACGGCTTCAAGAATTGGACACTTCAAAAGAAAATGCTTTAGCTAGCCTTCAGAGTGAACAACAAACAAGTAGGGTAACTCTTGCTCCCGCGATGAAATAAATTCACGCCCGTCACTCCAAAGGAATGCTGCTTACGACACCGAATGGCCTAGCAGACATGACAGCACCGAGCACACAGAACAAACAAGGAACAGCCTAGCAGATATGACAGAATAGAGCTCTTTGCTGTCACACGGTCTGCTAGGCGATTCGGTGTCGCAAGCAGCAATCCTTTGGAGTGACGGGCGTGAATGTTTCATCGTGGGAGCAAGAGTTACCCTACTTGTTTGTTGTTTACTGTTCCCTGCCTCATTTCATATTAATTCTAGTCTTTAGAAGGTTCGGAAGGTGTATTGTTCCATGTAAAGGCTTGTAATCCAACTAATAAAAGAAAACAGCCATAGACCTTTTCTAAAATCCTTAACAATTTTTTAAATTGTTATTTTCAAACTTTTTGATTGTTATGTGAATTGATTCTGTTTATAAATTCATTACTTTTTTTATTGCAATTTATTTACGTGTCAGTTTGCTTGTCAGCTCACTGTTTTCCCCATTTTTAAGAAAAATTGTTACTGTAAATTACTGGCCACGTATTTTTTAATGTATCTCTTAAGTTACCGTCTGTTTTATTGACAGTTGCATGCATGGGTTTTTTTTCTGTTTTGAACTAACTCGGTGTGATATTTGTAACTAAAATGTACTTGTAGAACTGATCAAGTGCAATAAACATTTCTTTTGGATATATCCAAAGTTCTTTTGTCTGGTGAATCAAACGGTTTGCCCTTCTCTTTCTGCGTCACTTGCTCAGATTTGTTGTTTATGTTTGTCTACTGGTCCTCGGTCTGCCCGTCCGTCTATCTGTCTGTCTGTCTCTGTCTCTCTCTCTGTCTTTGTCTCTCTCTCTCTCTCTCTCTCTCTCTCTCTCTCTCTCTCTCTCTCTCTCTCTCTCTCCCCTCTCTGTGAGTCTTTGGAAGAGACTAAACTGAGTCGGAGTAGAGAGAAAGTGCCGAAAAGGTAGCTAGCTGTAGCAAGCATATCGGAATTTGTGAGACTGACAAAGAAAAATTTGTGAGACGGACAAAGAAAAAAGGCTGGTAATCCCACCAGAAATAAAGAAAGAAAAAAAAAAGAAAAAGGTAGCTAGATGTAGCAAGCATATAGGAATTTGTGCGGCTGACAAGAAAAAATCTGTGAGACGGACAAAGAAAAAAGACTGGTAATCCCACCAAAGAGAGAGAGAGAGAACGAAAACCTCAACGCTTCCAGACCTTCAGGACATATCACGATGACCATTTGTCGTGTTGACAACCAGCACAGACAGAGGAACTCTTGTAATGTGTGCACAATCTGCAAGTGCGCGTTTTCCCCCCACCTTGGGCACGGACCATTTGCCATGTTTACAACCAGCACAGACAGGGGAACCTTGTAATGTGTGCACAATCTGCAAGTGCGCGTTTTCCACCTTGGGCACGGACCATTTGCCATGTTTACAACCAGCACAGACAGGGGAACCTTGTAATGTGTGCACAATCTGCAAGTGCGCGTTCTCCACCTTGGGCACGGACAGGTCTCGGAACATGCTTTCATCCCACCCGGAGAATTGTCTGGCTATGATGACTGCTTGCACAGAGTTCCACCATCTGACAGCACTGTCTTGTCCATCTCGCCACTCACCATGAAAATTCTGTACTTAACATGTTTTCTTTTTCTATTTTTCTTTTTTTTTTTTTTTTTTTTTTTGTTTTGCTTTTTTTTTTTGTTCTCTCTCCACTCGCATTGGGAACAGATTTTAGGGAAGAAGGATTTTTGACGAGATTACGGGTGTGTTTTTGGAAGGTATGTTTTGGAGGGCTGTGTGAATGATTTTTTTTTTTTTTTTTTTTAATGACTTGTGAGCCGACTTCGACGCAGTGACAGCCCTGATATGGCCCTTTGCGGTCGGCTGGGCTGTAAGCAACATTACCTTACCTGACCTGATCTTACCTTACCACGGAAATTCTGTACTTAATAAATGTTTTCTTTTCTTCACTCGCCACAAAAATTCTGAACTTGAAATATTCTATCACTTCTCTTTGTTTTCCTAACATTCGTCACTTTCAGTCTCGTGGATCCATATCTTGGCATTTTTCTTGAAGTGGAAGTCTTCGTGTGCAATTCTTGTGCTGCTTGCTGAAACTTTTGGTTCACGTGTGTCTCAAAGTGAATGTATGTAAATCACACACACACACACCCCTCCCCTCTCTCTGTGTGTGTGTGTGTGTGTGTTAGATATCACAATGCAAGTAAAACTGGTAGAACAATGAATATGCATTAGACGTCTCCAATCATCTCTTGCATGTAGATGTATGTCGATGTCACTCATTGGCAAGGGCCGTTAATCTGTGATTGATAGTTCTAACAATACTTCAACCAGAAATTTGACATTTCAGTTATAACTGCGACTTGGTGCGGTGATGAAAGACATTTTAGATGACATGCGAATGTCGGAACAAATATCGACTTCAATCTTATCAAGATGAGATCTTAGTGACATTTCTACCATGCAAATACAAATAACATCTTACTGAATACAAAACAAAGATTGGCCACATATGAAGACATCTCGCAAAAATGAAAGATGTTGAATTCTGTGCTGGGTCAAGCAAGTGAAACTCTATGAAAAGTAGCAAACAAAACACAACCACACGTGCTTCCATGACAAGAAGATCCCACTCAATACCAGACCGTCATGAATTTGTCTTTGTGGCGGAGGCAAACAACATTTGATGGAGTCCGTGAAAGTGATGCAACTCCGAACTGGAAGCGTCAAACAAAATAACCGTAACTCATAACGTAAACAAACAAACAAACAGACAAACAAACAAACAAACGAAGTGACGATGAACAGTTGGAACAAGTTCAGCCTGAAATGCGAACGTGACGAACAGCAAGCAGACTTTGCTTTGAACTGCAACTCGTTCTCTTCATCTCTGCGTGAAATTGAGTACAGACACCCTTCCCTCCACCCCCCCCCCCCCCCCCCTCCCCCACTACCACACCTCCTGTCCCCAGCCGACTCTTCTTTCCTTGTGTTGTACGTGTGTTCTCGTCTTTCCCGCTGACTGAACCATGAAGACTGCGCTTTGAGTGTCGTAGAAAGGATCACTGAACCAAAGATAGCAAAGTGCTGCTGCCCCATGCCTATTATGGAAACCCTCAAGCTGTTTGGGAGTGGCAGTCCTGGCTGACACAGCACGTTAGTCAAACAGGCAAATAGAATGTGTTTCCTTCTTCATTTCAGTTGTCTGGTGAAAGTGGGCCCTAAGCATGCTTTAGCGGACGCACGGATCTGTAGAACGCCCAAAGGCGTAAATGCTGCGGCAACTGCTCGCGCTGGTGTGGACTCTTATTTCCCGCTCATCTCTAGATCGGTTGGTCGGAATGCGTGCATGTAGGTGTTTTCTGACTAGTTGCGCGAGTTTT